>CANNZV010002264.1:0-38816 GCA_947561585.1 Caprella mutica
TGACATGCGAATACAGTGGGACAGATGCTGTCTACTGTCACGACAGTAACTCGTACCGTGTAACAAGGCCTTTACATTCACAACTGTTTATAATTTAACTAATGGATATACATGTTAAACTGCAGAGTGATGTAAATCTAAAGACCTATCTTATTATTAATACAAGCTCGCATACTCAAGTCATGTACAATTAGATATAATAGTTTCTATCATAAAAATGCTACTAAAAGGTATGGTTACTTTAACTCAGGCTGTATGCTGCTATATATGTTATCAATAGGGTTGTGATAATATGCATTTAAAATCATAGATCCCAAAAACATTATAGACGAACTGACATGGAATGGTGTTTAATACTATATACCGCTGGTGTAGAACCATTCAATACTCTTTAATTCTCTCCGTCTATTATATTTTTGAAATCTATGATTTTAAACGCATATTGTCACGACCCTAGTTATCATATGGTATTTTATCAATACAGTAGAATTGTATAATAATCCAACAATTAATCCAATTATTAAATATTAAGGATTTTCATACAATCAAAAATTAACTGAATACAGTTGTTGTAAGATAACTATAACACTGAGAAAAAAAACGAGTCAAACTGACTCAATATTGGAGTTTTGCAGCCTTGACTCAAGCGATGAGTCAGGTTGACTCGCAATTGTTTCTCAGTAGAGAGTTATCTTAACAAATACAATGAAAATCTAACTTCGAATCTGTCACAAATTAGTATGTAAAAATTATAGCGTTTAGAAAGCGGTTCGGCTGCCAAAAAAATGCTGTCGAACTCCATTATAAAAGTCAGAGCGGCTGAATCGCTCCTCTGACATCCCCTCTAGCTTTTAACATAGAGTTAAATGGAATTTCTTTCAAGGGCGGTTTTTCAGCGGCCGAACCGTTTTCAAAACGCATCGCAAAAACCGCTCGTTTTACAGAGCCCTAAAACCTATCTCACCTGATGCGTCATCTTCATGCCGCAGCAACAAAAATACAGCATGAAAAATCACTGAGGCTGAAAACGCATCGTTTTTAGGAGCAGCAGAAACACCATCAGGTTTTGAACATGGCGTGCTCTGGGCAGTACTGCTTAGACATAAGTACAAGATGGATGTCATGCTGACAGGATGTACTTTGATAGTATGTTTTTGACAAGAGTGCCATGAACAAGATGATAGGAAACAAGTTGGGTACTCTTCCGGTTTTAGCCAATCGTTAATCTACAGACCAGTTCTGCATAATGTTCGAAAACCATAGAATGTAATCATACGAATTTCTCCAGTATTACATTGATTACTCCAGTATTACTCCAGTATTACCCGCATTGGATGACCAGCCCGAGCAACGCTGACAGCCAAGGCGGTAGAAACGCTAGTGTAGACTGCAAAATTTTCTTTACATTATTTTAACATCGAATTATTTAAGAGGCGTTAAAACTGCCGCTTTGAAAACGCTAATAGAAAATGGGCCTACAACTGTGAAACGAATTCACGAACTGATGAATAATAAAGATAATATGTCACAAACTTATTAGATTTGAGAATTGGTTAATAATACATTGACTGAATAGTTTCAGCTCAATCATTGCCCCATGATTGTTGTTGATACTCTTTAACAGAAGCCGGCTGAGTTCTTTTTGTTTTAATAGACAGTTTCTACATGCCGTTATTTTGTCCCTAATTATGACCATAGTGTTGGTCAGGATACGCTAGCGTGAACATATCACTGCATACTCACATTTGTGATTATTTGAACAATTATGAGTTACTTTAATACTTTAGAAAAAGAAAAATACTTGGAATATCAGACTATCAAGATATAACATAATATAATCATGTGTATAACAATTAAGTATTCGTTTATTGTGAATAAACGATATATCAGTGGTTTGCTTATGATTACCTATTCTGTAAAATCATTTAACATACATAGGTACTATCAAAGAATAAAGTCTCCGAATGATGTTAACTTCTCAAATCACAGTTTTCTAATTTTCTACTATTTTCAAATCTTACAAATTTGTATCTCGTGTACCAAGACCAATTTTAAAATGAAGTTTTTTTTTTTTTTTTTTTTTTTTTTTTTTTGGGTATGTGAAATTATTAAACTGTCGAAAAATAATTACGGATACACTTTTTTAATATTTACATTCAAAAGAAAGTGTATCTATCTTTATTTTACGACTGTTTACTAATTTCACATTTACACAAAAAGAAATTTTACAAATTGTAATGCTAGTAGATATTTAAAAATTGGTCTGGGTAAAAGACGACAAAATTGTAAAATTTGAAAATAATAGAAAATTAGAAAAATGTGATTTGGTAAATTTTCATATGCGGAGACTCTTTTCTCTGAATCCCATCCATACTTAAAAAATAAAAAAACGCCGCGTTTTCCACGCCCAGTTTACGCCTCTTAAATAATCACGGTTAAATGAATGTAAGGCGGTAGAAACGCTAGTGTAGACTGTAAATTTGCTTTCCATTCATCTTAGTAATTAATTGAAGAGGCGTAAAGTTGGCGGTGAAAGCGCAGCGTTTAATCTGCCACTAAAGAACGGGCCCAATATTACAAATCAGTCAATTATACAATTTATTTACACTATTCTAGGGAAACCTTTTAATAAGGAACGCGACAGGAAGCGGTTAAGGAAACAGACGGTTTACGCTATACTGACTGTTTATGAAAAGTATGGTGGATGACCTACACTAACTTTGAAAAAAAGTCACACAAGCACAATGTTACACGCAGCTTACACATTTAATAGCTGTATTCATCTGCAATTGTGAGCCTAATACAACAATCACTACAGGATGTGGCTGGCTGGAAATGAAGCTCTACTGTTTATCTAGAAATAGACTGTATACTGTACATAGACGGTTGATGACCTACGCTAACTGTATGAGAAGGAAGGTTTGGTCCAATGTTGCACTAAAGTTACACTATATAATGGCTATATTTACCGGCAATTGACTGTTGTGAACCGACCGCAAAGCCAGCATACGATTCAGGTTATGATTTTGTGTATATTTAAATTTATGGTTGAGGAAAGTTAAAGTTAAAGCTTATGGTACAATTTTATGATTTAGTTAGGCTTAATGAATGCAATTCTCTAACCTAACTTTTGATTAATATATGAAATTCAAATAACGACTAAAAACATGAATATATGAGATGTACTATACGAGAAAAGAGTCACTGTGATGATGTACTATCAGAGGAAAGAGTCACTGTGATGATGTACTATCAGAGAAAAGAGTCACTGTGATGATGTACTATCAGAGAAAAGAGTCACTGTGATGATGTACTATCAGAGAAAAGAGTCACTTTGATGATGTACTATCACAGAAAAGAGTCACTGTGATGATGTACTATCAGAGAAAAGAGTCACTGTAATGATGTACTATCAGAGAAAAGAGTCACTTTGATGATGTACTATCAGTTAAAAGAGTCACTGTGATGATGTACTATCAGAGAAAAGAGTCACTGTGATGATGTACTATCAGAGAAAAGAGTCACTATGATGATGTACTATCAGAGAAAAGAGTCACTGTGATGATGTACTATCAGTTAAAAGAGTCACTGTGATGATGTACTATCAGAGAAAAGAGTCACTGTGATGATGTACTATCAGAGAAAAGAGTCACTGTGATGATGTACTGTCAGAGAAAAGAGTCACTGTGATAATGTACTATCAGAGAAAAGAGTCACTGTGATGATGTACTATCGGAGGAAAGAGTCACTGTGATGATGTACTATCAGAGGAAAGAATCACTGTGATGATGTTCTATCAGAGAAAAGAGTCACTGTGATGATGTACTATCAGAGAAAAGAGTCACTGTGATGATGTACTATCTGAGGAAAGAGTCACTGTGATGATGTACTATCTGAGGAAAGAGTCACTGTGATGATGTACTATCAGAGAAAAGAGTCACTGTGATGATGTACTATCGGAGAAAAGAGTCACTGTGATGATGTACTATCAGAGAAAAGAGTCACTGTGATGATGTACTATCAATGAAAAGAGTCACTGTGATGATGTACTATCAGAGAAAAGAGTCACTGTGATGATGTACTATCAGAGAAAAGAGTCACTGTGATGATGTACTATCAGAGAAAAGAGTCACTGTGATGATGTACTATCAGAGAGAAGAGTCACTGTGATGATGTACTATCAGAGAAAAGAGTCACTGTGATGATGTACTATCAGAGAAAAGAGTCACTGTGATGATGTACTATCAGAGAAAAGAGTCACTGTGATGATGTACTATCAGAGAGAAGAGTCACTGTGATGATGTACTATCAGAGAAAAGAGTCACTGTGGTGATGTACTATCAATGAAAAGAGTCACTGTGATGATGTACTATCAATAAAAAGAGTCACCGTGATGATGTACTATCAATGAAAAGAGTCACTGTGATGATGTACTATCAATGAAAAGAGTCACTGGGATGATGTACTATCAATGAAAAGAGTCACTGTGATGATGAACTATCAGAGAAAAGAGTCACTGTGATGATGTACTATCAGAGAAAAGAGTCACTGTGATGATGTACTATCAGAGAAAAGAGTCACTGGGATGATGTACTATCAGAGAAAAGAGTCACTGTGATGATGTACTATCAGAGAAAAGAGTCACTGTGATGATGTACTATCAGAGAAAAAAGTCACTGTGATGATGTACTGTCAGAGAAAAGAGTCACTGTGATGATGTACTATCAGAGAAAAGAGTCACTGTGATGATGTACTATCAGAGAAAAGAGTCACTGTGATGATGTACTATCAGAGAAAAGAGTCACTGTGACGATGTACTGTCAGAGAAAAGAGTCACTGTGATGATGTACTATCAGAGAAAAGAGTCACTGTGATGATGTACTATCAGAGAAAAGAGTCACTGTGATAATGTAGTATCAGAGAAAAGAGTCACTGTGATGATGTACTATCAGAGAAAAGAGTCACTGTGATGATGTACTATCAGAGAAAAGAGTCACTGTGATGATGTACTATCAGAGAAAAGAGTCACTGTGATGATGTACTATCAGAGAAAAGAGTCACTGTGATGATGGTACTTTCACAAATCATTGTTTCTAATTTCTTATATTCTATTTATGAATCTTTTATATGTAGTTGTCGTCGAGCACCAGACTAATTTTGAAATTTCAGCAAGCATTGCAATTAGTAAAACTTCTTTTTGGAAATGTTTTTTTCAGTGAAATGTGTAAGAATCGGTGGCTGGTAATTTTGATCTTGGAATGATAAATGGTCCCTTAACATAAATGGCCGTTATGTAGAATATTGTATCCTCTAGTTTGTTGTACTGTCACTACTGCACAATTCATGATTGCATAATGACTTGGTATGGGGGTTCATGGGGCAGAACGCACCTGGATACATCTAACTAATAAGTCTTATTCATAACTCAGACCGAAGGTTCCGAGACCGAATTTTTCGCTCAAATCTCATATTAAATTTCTGTCAAAACATGTCAAAATTACTAATGTTACGTATCCTTCCACAACGGTTAATGATTTAATTCGCTTTTAAAAAATACGCATCATATTTCAATATTCATTATATCAACTTTTTTCTATTATTGACTTTAATAACGAATTTCTATTATTGACTTTAATAACGAATTTCTATTATTGACTTTAATACCGAATTTTCTTAGCACCGTAGAAATCATTACAGCTGCACTTTTTTTTGATCGTATGTCTTTAATGATATTTGTTTCTTCTACTTTTTCAACTTCGTCAGTACCTTTTCTAACACCGCTTAGTTCCTTTCAAATTAAGTTATTGCTCGATTGTTAATTTATGTTATTTATTCTACTCTGTTCAAAAATTATGTGTTATTTTATTAATTAACATTCAATTATATTTCATATATAAGACAAATTATTTTTGTGACATTATCATTATTCACTATATTATGATTGTAATAATACATAGTGAACTATTAAATTGGTTATGTATATAATATACGTATTTGATGAAGATACATGAAATGAAAGAGTACAGTTCCTTTGAAACTCTACGGACAATTAAACTAGTTAGAAAAATGTTAAAACTGGAAACTGTTGATGTGTTGATTGTAATTATGCGAATAAATTAACTGCAGTTCACTCTGTAGAAAATATGTAAATTCATGCCGCTATTTTTTAATTTTAATTTACTCTCTCATTATAATGCATTTATAATTATTATCAAGCAGTGGCTTAAAATGAAATATTTTTAAAATTAAATCGCACTAGCAGCAGTATAACACTAAATAACGTCCTTTTGAGGTCAGAACAGCGCCCTTTACTCTATTACAAAGTCTAATAATGAACTAAATTGCTAAATCTGATGGCACTGGCGGTGGAACACCTGGCGTGCTTTCACCGCTAAATTTTCCTACCAAGTCTGGTCAAAGTTTGGCAATAAATTATTGGTATTAAAAGTGAGGACATAGGAGCAGTGCGTGTTGAAATACTTCACTTGCTGCGTCTGTCGATTATACATTGGTATACATATATTGAATTAAGAGTATATTTTGGCATTGTGAGTTATAATTCATAATTATAAATTGCATGAATACAATTAATAATTCACACTATTAACGAATAAAAACTGACTATAGTTAATGTTCATTATATTCTCATTTCCTGTTATAATTATTGAATAATCTTAAATTTAATTATGAATTATTTGTGTTCTCTATTTGTACTGTTCATTCTGGATGATATTATTGCTTACAAATTATTTCCAATTATACATTGAGGTATTAATTTCTCTCTTCGTGTTTAATATTACAATAAATTGACGGGTATAACCTGACTCTTGTTCCAGCATCATCTTGTCTTCTTCATTTCGTCGTGCAGAATCACCAGGGCAGGAATAAAGAGGCAATTTGCTTCCAATTTTCCTCCAATCTAACCAACTGAGGCGTGAAATCGAACTCTCCATATTATGGAAACTGAGACAAGATTATCCTCATTTATTTTTATTATAGCGAAAGTGCTGAGAAGTCCGCCGTGTCCTATAATATCTGAACAGCAGGGATCAGCGGTTTATGAAACAACCGCTATATTGGACACAAATTATTGGACACAGTCAAAGAAAAGTATATCAGTAATGATTTTTTTGGTCAGTTTAATAATTTCACATTTTTAAAAAGAGGCTTTGCTAATTATTGAAATGCCTGACTGTATTCTATAATTGGTCTGGGTGTAGGAAAACAAAATTATAAAATTTTAAAATAATACAAATTAAGGAAACTGCGATTTGAGTTATTCACATCATACAGAGACTTTTCTCTGATAGCATCTATTTAGTTTTTAAAGGTTAATGGATTTAAAATTGTTTTGAACATTACAAAATAATTTGGTTCTTTGCGTTCATGTTCATGATTTTCTTAATTAAAGAATAATTGAAATATACAAAATGTTAAGTAGAATAAAGATATATACGTTAAAACTTTTAAATATTAAATTGTAGCAATCACACTGCTTTGCTCTATTATCAGTATTTTAGATTCAAGTTTTTAAAATATATATATTAAACTTCAATTAATATATCCAATTTTAATACTGATTTGGTCAAAAATATTTTATGCTATTTCTAAAACTAAAAAAGAGATTAGAAATTCATTTTAGTCCTAAGAATTATGTGACAAATAAACAAGGCGTAGCAACGTAGTGATTTCTCCTTCTAAACATTAATAACTTCCTTCAAGAATATTGGTTCGATTTGAAGTCGGTTGGTCTTGAAATAATTTTAAGAGTTTGAAATTTCTTTCATCATATACATTATATCTATGTTATTAATTGTTAAACGAATAAGCAGCAAGATCAAATTAATCAAATTTAAATTCATTGGATCCCTTACATAACGACACAAAGTTGTTAGTTATTTTCAAATTTAACTTTACCTTTTTCTCTCGGAGCCAGTCTTAAATTATCAGTAAATTTGCATTTATATCGTAATGAATGTGTTTTTTTCTTAACTAATTAGGCCTAATAATTTTAATTATTAATTTTCAGTGCAAAAACTTTCCAATCTCACTAGTAACCAAATTCCTGGTATCCGGCGAATTTTCCGTAAACAAATTCGCCAAAACCAAATTCGCCGAAACCAAATTCACTGAAAACTAATTCACCGAAAACTAATTCGCTGAACCGGATTCTCCGAATACGAATTTGACAAAACCCAAATTTGTCGAAAACGGATTCGCCGATGTGAGCATTCGCCGAATGACAAATTTACCGAAAGACTTATTTAAAACTAAATGTAAAATTACACTAAAGTTACAGAAAAGAAACGAAACAACGAACTCATACACTGAATGATCCATTACAAATTATTCTATATTTTTTAATGTATTTATCTTATTGTAACTATTAAACTTTATACCACAAAATGATTCTTTGTCTTTTCTTATTTTAAAGACGTTCAAGCTATAATTCAGTCAGAATCAGTCAGTCAGTTTTGGGAGCGTGTTACATTTCTATCATTTGAGCGTTTGGCTTGCTTTTAGATTGTGTGTTATTTACGTGTTTATTAATTTTTTGTGAATGATCCATGTTTATTGCATTGATTTAATGAAAGATGATATAAAACTATTTACTTTTCTCCTTATGTTTAGAGATGCATTGATACCAAATTGTTAGCCGATTAGGTTTATATGCATGTTATGCATAAAAATATAATTTTTAAAGTTTATACTAACCTAGGTTTCCACGATCTTCATGAGATAGAATTATACACCCATATAATTATATTTAGATTGCTTCCTAAATTACAAGTCTACTAACAATAAATTAACCCAAACACGGAGAGTTAAAATAAACTACATGTAAACAACTTCGTGCAGATTACCAAACTAATTCTTATTATGTAATTACGCCAAAAACAACACGCACGGGATTATTTATTTTATTCAGTTGTTAGTAATATTCCATAAAGAAAGTGTGTTGTGGCTGAAATTATCAATATTTATTCCATTTATTGCGTTTAAAATATGAAATCGTTAGTAATGAATAACACAACTAATAGTTATGTTTATATCTTCCCAATATACCTCTGGCTTCAACGATAGTGTAACTTGAACGAATAAATTTCTTTTCAGTTAAAAACATTGATTTCTATCAACCCTTTATTAGTAATGCCATATACATAATAATATTTAATATGTACAGTTAGATATATGAATTTAGCAAAATGATACCAAATTAGCAATATCAAATTCATCGTGACCGGAAAATTTGTTCACGGAAAATTCGTCCACGGAATATTCATCCTAGGAAAATTCGCCCTCGGAAAATTCGTCCATTAAACGCAAAATGATTAATTTAAATGGAACAAAATGTTATAATTACTGTTTTGGTATAAGGTAATCTAATGAAGGTAGGTAATAGTACATAGTTAATCTAATTTGTTGCATCCATTATAATGGATGTAACAAATTAGAAATTTTGCAGTAAAATTTATGATTGTTTGAAAAAAACACATTAAAATTGATAGATACATAATAAATTTTATTAGCTTAATTTAAGAATGAAAGTTTATGTGAGGATGAAAATTGAGTTTTTTAACTACTTTGAAGCTACGTTAATTGGAATGAAACAGGGAACACGATATCACAGCGTGAACCCGTTATATTCAGTTGAATATTGGAATGTTCAAGAAATAGCATCCTAATATTTGGTAGAAGAGTTAACCCTAATTAAAAGAATTGAAACAAAAAGAGATGTCACACAGCGTAAAAGGCCAAAATATTGAGATATTGTCGAAGAAATTATAAAGTTAGTAATGCAATACACTCCGAATGAAACAAATTTTTTTGACAAATATTGCATTGCTGAAAATGTCAAGCTATTCAATTTAGATATTTAATTAAGTATTTTTTTCTTTTTAATTTTTAATTATAGCTAACATAATATACATATTAGCTACATAGAAAGCATTTTCCATCAAAAGTTATAACTGCTGAATATATATGTGTTATTTTCATCTAATCATATTTTAATCGACTGCAATTATCTCTTATATATGAATAATGTCTTTCTTTCTATTCCAAATTTAAGAAAATGGACGAATTTTCAGTGGACTAATTTTCCATGGACGAATTTTCCGTGGACAAATTTTCCATGGACGAATTTTCCGCGGACGAATTTTCCGTGGACGAGTTTTCCGTGGACGAATTTTCCATGGACGAATATTCCGTGGACGAATTTTCCTAGCACCCAAACTCATATAAGAATTTTTTTTGCATAAGATATATATAATGATGAGAACTACAAAGTCCAACAGAATGTTCTTTTTAAATACATTAAATCTGATTTTCGACAAATTCGTCTTTCGGAAAATTTTTCCTTTGGCAAATCCGTATTTCGGAAAAAAAGTTTTCGGCCAATTTGGGATTCGGCAAATACGTATTTGGAGAATCCGTTACGGCAAATTAGTTTTCGGACAATTTGGTTTCGGCCAATTCGTTTTCGGAAAATCAGCCTATACCTGCATTTTATACCCCTACAAATACTGATATACTAATTAAAAACGTCAGTTGTATTCAACACTGCAATTTTAAATACATTTTTTTAAGCGCGGGAAATCAACATCAAGTTTTCCTAACATATACTTATTTTTGATCCTTCTCTATATGTAATTTGATGTGACTGCCACTTCAAATTGACAATTGGTTGTAACGTATTGGAATTCTATTTTTAGTTATTTCTCTTAATAGTTAATATCATTTTAATTCAATCCCAAGAAATGAAATATGGCATTCATGTAATGACAGTGGTACTGTTTCACCAAAAAATAAATTTCAAGAATAATTCATACTCACAATTATGAATAATGGTCTAAACGTATTAAGCAAGAAACAATGATGATAATAGGTGCTATAATTTCCTTTTTCACATTTAGTATATTAACTTTTTACTGAGGAATAGACAATGTAACCATAACTTGCATCCAATCTCCCAAATCGACTGAGGCTGTGTCTTGCGATAGGATCAGTTCATCTACAATTTATCATCACATCTTTTTGCTGATGTCACCATATTTTTATTATACAAAAAACATTTTATTTTCAGTAGTAAGAATTCAATGTTATGCAAAAGACAGATTGAAATTATCATCATTAAAGCAACATTTAGATAATGAATTAAATTATGTTATTATCTAAAAGAATATAATTTATTCATTACTAATTTGTTTGATTAGATTGAAAATCAGTTCCAGTTCTATAATAGTGATATTTTAAATGAATTCAATATTGCTAAGTATTCTAATTAAAAGTAGGCGTGTAGCTTTTATAATCAGTGTTGCCATTTAATGGTCATTTATCACTTACATTACCAGACAAAACTGATTAATGAGCAAACTTTCCTCCTAGCCTATCAATCTTAACTAAGGAGCGAAAAAATGAAATCTTATTCTTCCCAGCTTTTATAATCCGTCTTATCCTTTTGTTTTAATAACCCAAGATATTGAAGATTGTAGAGGAAAGATGTCAGTCTTCGTTTGAGATAAAGTGAGAAAAAAGTCTAAAGTATCTCAGCTACTGGAGCGAGAGCCAAATTTTTCTCTTTATATTTTCTGCTTATGTCAACCTTCCAAATTATTTATATTGGTAATTGATTATTGGTTTTCCTAAATCGATTTTCTGGTATGTTATTGATACATACACGTTAGAAGGAAGATAAAGAGTTGCGAAGAAAGAAAATAAGAGATGGGCATTGATTTTCCATTTGCACATCATTTCGATAAGAAGGTAACTTAGAAGTAGATCTAAAGTACCGAATAAAAAGTATATATTTAATGTTGAAAAATAGAGAATATATATATGATATTGAATATTGAAACCATCTTTTATATAAATGCAAAACATTAGGATTTACAGTATTAGCTGAACTAACATTTCACAGTAAACATAGCAAAAAAGACTTTTATTTCAAAAGGAAGATGGATTCGTATTCGACCTGAAAATTAATTAGGTTTTATATTCTATTTCATAACAATATATACTACGACTAAAATCAGAACAATTGTGAATGTTTCGAGCTGATGTCTCAAAAACACATCGGAGTGATGTTTAAATGTTCGGTGTTTACATATAAGTAAATTATTCCAATTGAGAAAATAAGGAATTCTTGGGGCATGGTAAACACTAGTCTCAACATTATAATGAAATGAAAAGATATTCAATTCAAAGTAATTTAACTTTATGTAATAATAAAACAGATTATTATATTAAAAAAGACTAAAGTATATACTATAGCATTCTCTACACAAAATGATAATGAGATGGAATAGATAATCTTACAGAGGGTTTCATTTCAGATCAGATAAAATTTGACATCTTGCAAAAAATATCCAATATAAACAACTCATTATCATAGATAACAAAATATTCATAAATGCTTCGTTATAGAGATATTAATACCCTGATTCTAGAGTAATTTCTGACTTGCATAGGGACAACTGACTACTAGGACAACTCACCAATAGGACAACTAATCTTTATAATAACTCACCTCTAGAACAACTCGCCACTAGGACAATTCACCAGTAGGACAACTGACCAGTAGGACAACTTACCAGTAGGACAACTTACCAGTAGAACAATTGACCAGTAGGACAACTTACCAGTAGGACAACTGACCAGTAGGACAAATTACCAGTAGGACAATTGACCAGTAGGACAACTTACCAGTAGGAAAATTGACCAGTAGGACAACTTACCAGTAGGACAACTTACCAGTAGGACAACTTACCAGTAGGACAACTTACCAGTAGGACAACTCACCAATAGGACAACTCACCAATAGGACAACTCACCAATAGGACAACTTACCAATAGGACATCTGACCAGTAGGACAACTGACCAGTAGGACAACTATTCTTTATAAATAACTCATCAATTGTACATTGGTACAACTCACCTCTAGAACAACTCGCCACTAGGACAATTCACCAGTAGGACAACTGACCAGTAGGACAACTTACCAGTAGGACAACTTACCAGTAGGACAATTGACCAGTAGGACAACTTACCAGTAGGACAACTGACCAGTAGGACAACTTACCAGTAGGACAATTGACCAGTAGGACAACTTACCAGTAGGAAAATTGACCAGTAGGACAACTTACCAGTAGGAAAACTCACCAATAGGATAACTCACCAGTCGGGCAACTCACCAATAGGACATCTGACCAGTAGGACAACTTACCAGTAGGACAATTGACCAGTAGGACAACTTACCAGTAGGAAAATTGACCAGTAGGACAACTTACCAGTAGGACATCTGACCAATAGGACAACTTACCAGTAGGAAATTGACCAGTAGGACAACTTACCAGTAGGAAAATTGACCAGTAGGACAACTTACCAGTAGGACAACTTACCAGTAGGACAACTTACCAGTAGGACAACTTACCAGTAAGACAACTTACCAGTAGAACAACTCACCAATAGGATAACTTACCAGTAGGACAAAGTACCAGTAGGACAACTTACCAGTAGTACAACTCATCAGCAGGACAACTCACCACTAAGACAACTCGCTGCCAGATCAAACAACTCGCCGTGTGATTTATGTTATACATACATTATTTATAAATAAAAATCATTTAGAATATATACTTTTTTCACTATAGAACCATAATTAGAAGGAAAACGAAACCGCTAAACTAACCTCATACATTCAAAATTTAATACAATTATAACACTACCTATCCAATTATATGTACATATGTATATATTATAATAATCAATTTTATGGCACGCAGTTTATATGTACAATATTTTTAAATTATGTTATTTGTGTTTACGTCGGCATTATGTAAATCACGCTGCGAGTTGTTCTGGCGGTGTGTTGTCCTAGCGGCGAGTTGTTCGCACGACGCATAGGGTGCGTCGAATTGTGACAAAAATCGAATATTTTATTTATACTTTATAAATAATTACACATTAATATTCAATGATAGTCTAAGATATCAATAACTTACTACAGTCAGAACTTACTCATGTACAAATAATGATAAGAATAGTACAATATATAGCAAATAATAAGAATTATTAGTACAATTCTAAGTGAAATATAAGAAGGTATAAAACCTCTGAGCGAACACTATCAGTTTTCATTGACTGCTTTCCTCATGGCTCACTTAGCCCATTGGTAACTATCTTATGTCTTGATCCTTTATTGCTCTAATTTCAGTTCTTTTGCCATTACATTGCGTTAGACTCTAAGACTTTGACCATAAAAGAGGCATTAGAAATAATGAGGGAGATTGTTAGCCTTAGTGGCCTATTGGTAGGAAATGCTATTGGAGAACTGGAAGAGAAATGTCATCGGAGAATCATTCACACCATCCAAACACACTCCTTCTTCAAATACACTGATGAGATCTATCGGATTTGTCAATTATCATTTATATTGCTTTTGATGATCAAATTGAATTGGAGTTATCAAAATAATTATAATTTAGTTTTGATTACTAAAATAAGGTCGTTTAATTCAATATAATTTACGTTTGAATATATATTTATCTATTAATTATGAAGCTCTTTAACTGAAAAGACTCTCATTTAACTCTAATTCAGACGTGACTAAGTGGTTCGAAATTCTCTTCATATAAACTGTAAAGAATTTCAGCTAAAACCGTTCATGCTCTATTAATTTTAGATAAGATTATTGAGTTGAAGTCTTTTTTCAAGTGTATCAAATTAAAAAATATTTAATACTGAAAATTTATTTATTTAAAAGTAACATTGATAATAAAATTACTAGTTCTAGTTCAAATTCATATAATATATTTTTGAAATATAATTTATTGACTATATAAAATAACATAAAGAAAACGTATTTATTAGAAGAAGCTATTTTCGTACAATTTCCATACTTCAATTTAATAAGCTATTCATTGTATACGTTTTTCCCTGAATTACTTAGGTATATCTCTGTAGAGAGAACCAAAACTGACCCAGTTGAACACAAGCAAATTTACAGCATTAGTTAACGGCTTTTCCAGAATTTTGAAAGTGTAACGCAGAATCCTCCTCTCTCGCTACTATGTGATATTTACTTACTCCTTACGTACTGTGTTAGATATGGCTGTTATACTTCCAACTGCATTATCATCCAGATTTTATTGATCATTAGATCCTACTAAAGGATCTTCACATAGCAGACCACATTGTTACAATATTTGATTGCAAGAAAGAACATCGAAATTATTTCCATCAGATATTCTCTCGATTTCATCTTCCAAATCTTTGAATTGAAGATCTTCAGTTGAGTGTTAGCCAGTGATTAGAATTTACAGAACGTAGTCAATGTTAATCGATAGATCTTTTCCCATTATGTCTGGAAAGAGTAATTCTTCTCTTTGCAGTTTATTTATGATGATACTTATCCAAACTGACAACAATTCTACCACCAGCTGGACAACTTTTCCTAATTTAGAATTACCACAAAAGTTCGTAGATTTTCTCAATGATATTAACTCTTTCTTTAAATCTATTACACCATCTAAAGTCAAATCATTATTCCGAAAGTATATTTCGATACTACTGTAAATCTATCTCAATGATCGACGTCCATTTTGATATGAACTCTCCAGTCTCTCCAAGTGACAAAAGTCGAGAAAGCAATTCCAAGGATATTCTTCACACGATGAAAGGATCTGAAAGAAGCTGATGAGTGTTCCAGCTTCTAAAAAAGATAATTTGGTCTACTTCAGAGTGTTTTAATCTATCATTAATGTTTCTGGGATTATATCTTGTAGAAATAGAGACTTTAGTAATAGAATTATCTGTCTTTGATCTTCATCAATATGCCAAGGTGTAGAATCAGATGTTGCTATTTAGAACACATTGCCCAGTGACTTCTAAATATTGATATCTAAATTCTTTTGACAGTATGTTGTTGACTGACGAATCCACTAACTAGTTAAAGCCAAGCCACTCATTCCAAACTTTTCCAAATACTTTATCAACCTGTACTACTCTACACTGTACACCAAAGAAGCCATTGTCGGTCTATTTTTATTTACTAGTGACTGAATATTTCTAGTTTTCAGATTACAGGTAGCGTTGTATACTCTTCGGAAATCTGCGTTTCCTAAACTAAAATCGTTGCATAACTAGTCCATTCCTAACTAGCTCATTGAAACTAGCACTAGTTGAATAACTTGTTGGTTATCTACATTAGATTCTGTGAATTATGTTTCTAACATTTCTATTAGATTTTGAACATCATTTTCAGACATTCTTTCGTTTTTGGGTTTTCCCATCGAACTATTATACCTCAAGCAGCTTATAATATTCATTATCAATACTTTCAACATTTCCTGTTCACTATTTTCAAACGAATGTTCGTTCTTTTCATCAATATAATCCAGATTCTGAATTTCAAAGAATGGGTTGATTACGATGTCTCTCATCATAGTTAGGTTTTCCACCCCTTAATCCAGGAAATTAAATTATTCACATAGGGTTTTATTCCTCTCGAGATCATCAAGAAGTTTCTTCTCATTTTATTCCATATTAACGTATGTGGTTATAATTTAATCTGATGAATAGTTAACAGTGTTGATGATAGCACAAATTTTCATTAGAGGTTATAAAATATTGATATTTTTATTTCACAAGATTTCAGTATTCATGATACATCAGGAAAAAATATGTTAACAGTAACCTTTTCCCTTCATAAATTGAAATAATTGAGTATATTTCATTGAGCAGATCAGCAGATCTTTTTGTGTCAGTTTCTCACCACACTGACGTCATTTTCGTGTCAGTTTCTCACCAGATTTGACGTCGTGTTGGTGTCAGTTTCTCATCAGATCTGACGTCGTTTTGGTGTCAGTTTCTCATCAGAACTGACGTCATTCTGGAGTCAGTTTCTGATTAGAACTGACGTCTTTCTGGTATCAGTTTCCCATCAGATCTGACGTCATACTGGAGTCAGTTTCTGATTAGAACTGACGTCTTTCTGGTATCAGTTTCCCATCAGATCTGACGTCATTCTGGAGTCAGTTTCTGGTTAGAACTGACGTCTTTCTGGTATCAGTTTCCTATCAGAACTGACGTCATTCTGGAGTCAGGTTCCCATCAGAACTGACGTCATTCTGGAGTCAGGTTCCCATCAGAACTGACGTCATTTTGGTGTCAGTCTCCCATCAGAACTGACGTCTTTCTGTAGTCAGTTCCCCATCAGATCTGATCAATCAAGTATCTTATCTGTTTCTTTTCCTAATCCTCAGCTCACGCTCTACAAACAAAGCATTTATTTTCTAATCAGTCCTTATCTCTCTAACAATTGTCCAGGGGTTTGTGGGATTTTGTCCAAGGGAAGATGATAATGAAAATAGAAGATAACGATTAATTCAATAGATTAATAGATTAATCAGTCGGTGATAGTTATTACCAAATAGATCGTGTTTGCCCCCTATAGTTTTATTTAGGGACTTAGATTCTATATTTTAAATAGTTTGTATTTTTCATTTTGGTAAATAACAGAACAGGTCACGCGCTTCATTTCGTGAGGTGCTGGGATTGACGCAAGCCTGTCAATAGTGTTGTCAAATAAGTATTAGCTGTGTGTTGTCAATAGTGTTGTCAAATAAGTATTAGCTGTGTGTTGTCAATAGTGTTGTCAAATAAGTATTAACTGTGTGTTGTCAATAGTGTTGTCAAATAGGTATTAGCTGTGTGTTGTCAATAGTGTTGTCAAATAGGTATTAGCTGTGTGTTGTCAATAGTGTTGTCAAATAAGTATTAGCTGTGTGTTGTCAATAGTGTTGTCAAATAAGTATTAGCTGTGTGTTGTCAATAGAGTTGTCAAATAAGTATTAGCTGTGTGTTGTCAATAGTGTTGTCAAATAAGTATTAGCTGTGTGTTGTCAATAGTGTTGTCAAATAAGTATTAGCTGTGTGTTGTCAATAGTGTTGTCAAATAAGTATTAGCTGTGTGTTGTCAATAGTGTTGTCAAATAAGTATTAGCTGTGTGTTGTCAATAGTGTTGTCAAATAAGTATTAACTGTGTGTTGTCAATAGTGTTGTCAAATAAGTATTATCTGTGTGACAAATCAACATCAACCTGCAGTATATTACTACATGAGCCATATACTTGATGAAAAGATTTTATAGTAAAGTGAAGTTAAGATATTATAATCTAGTGCCAAAAGTAGTGTAAAGATTTTATACTAAAATCAAAAAGTTATGTTAAGATTTTATAGTAAAATGAAGTTAAGATATTATAATAAAGACTAAAAGTATTGCAAAGATTTTATGCTAAAATGATATAAAGATTTTATACTAAATCGCTAAAAATATGTAAATATATTATATGAAGTGGTAAAATTGCCTAACTTTCATATAGAAATATTATGGGTATTCGTCTTAATCATTGCTCGAATTAGAAGTCTTTTAATATTTCAGTATCTTTCAATTTTTTTTTTATTTTAAAAATGATTCTTAAAAATTATCAAAATTTTAAATTTTAACGTGAAAACTATTTTTGAAGAATAATCATATTCATCATGGCGAAAAAAAAATTCATAAGTTTTGATGCTTTCATACTTTTCTTCATATATATTCTCAGAAAAATGAATAGTACAAAATTGAGAATGATTCAACTAGAGTATAAGTAACTATCCTTCCCATCCTTCACACAGTCCCACTCATTCATTCACAAGAGTAGCTAAATGAGAATTATTTCTTGATGTCCTCCATAGCTGTCTACTAATGACTCTTTGTCTTAGCCAAACACACTCTGGATTATTGAACGGATGATGAGTACCGAGTCAATATTGGGTCATATTGACTCTTGTTGATATTAAGATGGTAGACTGTGAGAATGTTCTTGCGATTGACTCTGCTTTGACATTCTATCGATGAAATACTCTGGGAATATGCTGAGTAATCATAATGAGCAAAGTGATGGGAGTGTATCTTCGGGAACATTCTGAAAGTGATGAAGTGAGGGTATTAAGTTGTGAACTACCTACACTCAATGGCTATCTACACTCAATGGCTATCTACACTCAATGGCTATCTACACTCAATGGCTAGATACACTCAATGGCTATCTACACTCAATGGCTAGATACACTCAATGGCTAGATAATTATAATTTAACATGCAAAATGTTTGGTATATAATAATACAAACTAGATTATGTGCACTCGGTAGAGCGCATACCTTCGCCTCCGCTTTGATCCGTTCTCTTTCAAAATTTGAGAAACTTCTAACTGGATAATAGTCAATCGTCCCACCAAATTTCATGCAATATGGTACAATACTTTTTGAGTTATCGAGTTATAAGTGACCTTGACCTTGACCTTTGACCGGATCGCTTCCAAAATTCTACCAGATTGTTCCTGGACATTGATCAATCGTCCCATCAAATTTCAGATTGGTAGAATACTTTTAGAGTTATTGAGTTACATATGGCCTTGACCTTGATCTTTGACCTTTGATCCGAATGCTCTCAAAATCTAACAAAATGGTTCCTGTATATTGACCAATCGTCACACCGAGTTTCATGCAATATGGTTCAATACTTTTTGAGTTACAAATGACCATGACCTTGACCTTTGATCGGGTCACTTCCAAAATTTTACCAGCAGGTCACTGGACATGGATCAATTGTTTCACAAAATTTCAGGCAACTTGGTTGAACACTTTTTCAGCTAAACGAATAACAAGATTATAAATAAATAAATAAATTCCGATGAAAATATGACCTTCCCGCCTTATGTGAAGGTAACAAATATTTCAAAACAATTTAAAAGTAACCTGTAATAATCTCACCAAACTTGACATTTACATAAAGTTCATAAACTTGAATAAGATAGTTATTCCATGCACTTTAAAATAATTCCTTTTTAGAGTTTCTTTATTTCCATATCTGGTACAATAAATTGTTGCTATTTTTTGAAGCGGAGGATATAGCGTAGCAGAGTTCCTAGCTACAATGTGTTATTCCATTTCTAACTGTCTCTACCAGACAGTGGACATATTTTCCGCAGAGAAGAATATTCTTTACGATATTGCAAATGGTGGGATGTTCAAACAGAGTCTTTTTAATGTGAGTACAGACAACAGACTCTTTAACATTCCATCAACATAATGGTGGAGCTTGGAAGAAGATTTCTACGGAATTTTCGTTTCATGTACTGCTGTCGACAGCTTAATTGGAAACTGAAAAATAGCAATTTGAAAAATAACATTGTTTGTAGATATGAGAACAGAGATTATTCCGTAGACTCGTGGATAGATAAAGTGTAGAATTTTATATTTTTTGTATTATTGTTCAGTACGAGTGTGTTTTGACACACCTAAGCTATGGCTAACAGACGGCAGGACTGTGTTTACAAACCTCTACAATGGGGCCATTCTGTTGACATACTCATGCACGGATAAACATTCTTTGAATCTATTCAGCCTATTGGATTCACATGCAAACAAACCTGTTTCTCCATCAGGAAATATCAGAGACAAACAATGATAAGAAATGATATAATAACCTAACTGACTACTCTTACAGTATTTTCCTTTTTATGCATTGATTTCAAAAGTAAATTGTTTGTGGTACAAATTTCTTCCAAATACAACATGAATGAAATACGTAAATTAGGTTCTTATTTTAATTAAAAATACATAACTTCGTCATTTAATTACGCCTATTTTAAAGCAATATTTTCATTAAAAAATAACTTTTTGATAGAATAAAATAATGGACATCCAAATTGAAAGAGATAAAATAGTTTCATATTAATATATAATTGTGTGATTTCTGTTGCAGCTTCCAATTTAATGGTCGCATTAATAGTAAATTTCATTATAATAATTTGATTATATAGAATAAATACTATATTATATAATTACTTTGATGTTGCTAAACTTTGATCAAATTGAAGTAAATATTATTGTAATACTATAACTATATGAATTATGTTGTTTGTCCTTTATTACAACTTTAGCAGCATTTATGAAGTGACTATAACTTGCTCACATAAAGTTAATGTTATGGATATTCTCTGGCAATAAAATATGATGAACATATATTTATGTATAATTTATAATAAAAAAAATCCTCATTTTTTTCAAAATGTCTAAGATATCAAGAATGAAATTTCCTTTTGCAACCTAATTCTCATGTAAGTAAGAAGATTATATTCCTGGGACATTAGGGGAGTATTCCAGGAACAAATCCTTCTTGTCTAGTCTTGGGATTTTTCTCAAATTGCATCATTTTTTTGCAAATACGAAAATATTTAAATTTATTTTTGGAAAAGATTTTATTAAAACTTAAAAGAACAATAGCGAGAAACAAAAATTATCCGTCAACTTTAAAATTTGACAAGTTAGTAATTCTATTTGATGGAAATGGATCTGACAATCTGGTACAATCAATTGTGAACCTACAAACAATCAAGAATTTTCAATTAAAAGAATCATATCACCCATGTAATTTCATGATTAAATAGTCCTATGAAATGTCAAAAGCATTTTAATTATATAGTTAATCCAATTTGAATTGGAATGATTCCATGCGAAAGTAAATGCTTCATGTATATGAATGCAATATAGATTAAATATAATTAATGGATGGACTGCAAAAAGCATAAACAACTTACAGTATATATACGAATATGGTTTCCTTACTTATTTACCTAACACATTATACAGACCTATAACATGAGACTTAGCCATGAATATAATCATAATATTCCTCTACTAAAGGCTATATTAGTAATTAGTTGAACAAGCTAATTTGACCGCAGGCAAATTACTTTGCAATTTGAGCCGAAAGGGCGCGTAGACTTTATCCCCGTATAAATTGGACTTTCCACCGAGCTAATATTTAGGGAAACTTTTAATTGCTTCATAAATTGGTACAGGCATAATACAATGTATTGGAGAGATAGGTGGCCTTTAGTGAGCTCTGTCAGATAAAGAGAAAAAGATTAAAAATCTTCCAGTGTCTAATTAGTTCAATCTAGACTCTTATGCATGTTCTATTTTTATTTGTTTTCATATCACTCGTTAGAAATTTTAATATTAATCTTCAATCTTTCACCTCATTTAGGACTATAGATAGATATTTTTAATTCAAAATGATGTTTCTCTTTTAAAAAAAAGTTGAAAGCCAAAGAAATTGACTTTATTTACCCTTTCCTTTCATATCCCATTTTCTCATAACAGTTGGCATTCTTGAATTCCTTCATTCCTTAATTATGCTCTGACTGATTCTCTACAATATTCCCAGGCAAATATACCGCATATATTGGCAGCCAATTCATCAGCTGCTGTGTGTATCGTTGAAGAACCTCTTGAGATGATGTTGTGAAACTGAAGATGAATTTTGATATTGAAAGTTACACTGCATGGGAAGGGAGAATAATTGTGGTGAACCCAAGGAGATGCAATTCCTTCTTATTTAGTATATATGGTCTAACATTCACTTCGATGTCAAAATGTTATAACTAAATTAGTCTTGATATCATTATTTTAAGCTGACGTATGTTTAGATTTTTCATATCACATGTTAGCTTACTTTGAATTGTTAAATAGTAAAAAATTTTCATTTGTGGATAGTAATTATTATTCTTGGTGGATAGAGATATACTGTATTCTTATACCTACACAATTAGGAAATTGTAATTTTATCATTTTTGAACTATTTCAAGTATAAAATTATAACCTGTAAATTTAGCGTGATTTGGCATTCTCAGTTTTAAACATTTTGAGTTCCAGGTGTAATATACAACCTAACTTTTGTTATAATTTTCATTTCTGCAATCCCATGTTGTGTTTTATTAAACTTTTCTGAGCATTCCAATAGGTCTGTCAGCAGCGAAAAGTATGCTTTGAATTAATTTATACAAATTTCGTTATCTAGATTTGTACAGTTAGGGTATTCTTAGCTTAATTGGGATTTTAATCATGTCTGTGAATGAATTCCAGACTCATGAATATTGTGTTTTCCACGCATTGTCAGTTTATTAGGAGTTTTCCAGTCAATATAAATTTACATTCATTCGATCATTCCACTGACAATCTGTTAGTACAGACTTCTATGATATTCTTCGAAATCATAACTATTCCCTCCGTAACTATTTCCTAACAGTCAGAAAAGTGATGCAAACAAAAGTTTCTGCTGCGAAACTTCGAATCACTCTCAGGTGATTTCTTCTGAGTTTCACACAGTTGCTTGGACGGAACATTATGTGTTTCATTTTTCTGCCAGACAAATGTAAGCAAACTTAGGAAGGACGTGAGTTATTTGCCAGATGAATCTCACGCCCTGAACCGACTGGGGAGATGAATGGTCTGTGCAGTGGAAACTTGACTCCTTTTGTGGATTTGCTCGCTTGATATCTTCTTTAAATATATTTGGTCAAATTCTTCATTATTGTAAGCACAAAATTCTAATAAATAGCATTATAAATATTTATTTACTAAAATATTTAAAATATCACCAATCACAACATTTAATTAACGAATAATGCCATATAGTAAGTAAACAAATAATTGATATTTTTGTGAAAAATGAATAAAAGGCTTCTCTCCGATACAGGGTCAGTACTCCATAATACAGATCCAAGTAATATTAAAATCATAATCATTCTTAGATCGAGGACATTACGTAAAATTCGTCCACGGACATTTCGTCCACGGACATTTCGTCCACGGACATTTCGACCACGGACATTTCGTCCACGAATTGCATTATTTCATTTTTTAAAGTTTTTATGGGATATATTCCGTATCACTTTTCACTATTAAATTATTATATAGCCAGGTGTAAATATATCCCATAAATTAATATAATAGTGACTTAAGCCGAAACATTTCATATGAACACAAAGAAAGTTTATTTATCGATTACAGTTATAAAATTAGGTATGCTAAATGGGTTGACTGTATCTTTAGGTTACTTAAATTACCTCGTTTAATATTTTGCATTAATTAATTAGTCATCAGTATCTAAAATATGGAACTGAAATAATAAGGTACTAACAAGAAAAAAAATGTGTGGACACGTAAGAAATCAAATGATTACGATCGAGTTGACGATTATAAAATTATTATATATGCTTTTAGTCTGAAAATATATAACAGTCCGATAACACCAATGTTTTTACGTTTAAATAATTTAAACGTAACACTAAAAAGTACTAATATCTAACTCATTCTTTTACATATATCACATTTAATTATCGATCACTCGTTTAGTAATGTATTTTTTTTCATAATACACTTATAACATACATGTATAATGCATACATGTAATTTATATAGTTATTTAAAAAAAAGATGTTATAAAAATCTATTTTCTGAACCAATAGTGCTTCTAATAACTTAATCTGAATAATACTAATGGTGATTATTGTAGTTACTGTGAAATAAATAGCACACATAATGTCTCCGTTTTCTATGTTTATATAATGAAATCGAGGACTGTAATAAAAGCAGGCCTTCTGTATATCAATACAAAAGTATTCAGTTTCTTTATTTTACTGATGACAGCCAGCAGGAGAAGAAAATTGGAAGCAAGTAAAGATAACGGACCGCAGTCTGTTATCTTCACTTGTTTAAATTCTGGTCCGTTATCTTTACTTGGTTAAATTCTGGTCCGTTATCTTTACTTGGTTAAATTATTAAATATTTGACCAATTATTGTTGGAATAAGAACATAGTTTTGGAATCATAGATACCACATTGAAGGATTTAAGCAGAAGTTTTTTTCCTTTTTTTTAGTACTCATTCTTCGAAACTTCAAAATGGATAACGCTTTTTATCAATTTTGTCAATTAATAAAATATGCTAAATTAATGTATAATCATTAATATTATCATTTATAGGGTTTTATATTTTTAAAATACTAAAGCAAATATTTTCTAAAACTGAAAAAAAAGTTTTCTGGGTCCGTTAACTTTACTAGCTTTATTGCTGGTCCGTAATCTTTACTAGGTTTATTTCTGGTCCGTTATCTTTACCAGCTTCATTTCTTGTCCTTTAAATTTACTTGGTCTGTTTCTGGTCCGTTATCTTTTCTTGCTCCGAATATTGTAATAAAAATTAAGGCAAAGACCGTATATTTCTAATTACCATTAACAAATGGTGTTTTCTTTTCTTCTAATGCAGAATATGTATACATAATATATATAATAAAATATATACACATTATGAATATAATACAAAATAAAGCATTTCGTGAACGAATTGACCATGAACGAAATGTCCCAGCTTAGATATCATCAGGAAATAAAATATATATATATAAATAAGTAAGTAAACGGAATACTTGAATGGAAAAGCGATACTGTGAGATTGTCAAGGATTATCAAGAATTTCAAACAATTAAAGATATAATGTGTGTTAATATCTTAAAGATATACATTAAAAAATAGAAGGAAATTAATTAGTTGCTTATTAAATGAAGAAAAATACAAGTTCTGACTGCAAATACAAATGATGAAAGATCTAAAAAGATTTTGGTGGGTATATAATTCAATGTAGGACATTCTCTAGAAAATATGATCCAAAGTTTCACACGTAGAATTTATTTCACTTCATCGCCGCCTATGATTTAAAATCTGGCATTGGACGTACAATCCTTCTTCTGAACGAATGGCCAATAAAGAGTTCTTTATGAAGCTAGATAGGCAAAGTGACAGAAAAAGTGATGGCATAAACCTACTGTAATGGACTTCACGTGTAACATTGTGAGTCGTTAAGAAGGGAAAAACACTGTGCTGCTATGGAAAAAGTCTCTGATGATTGTTCTGATTTAGAATCTCATTCCATTGTTACGATTCAATATTTCTTTTTTAGTTCAGTACGCGAGCCACCAAAGTGATAGGAAATGTTTTTTCCTTTTAGATGATAAATTTGGTTAATGTGAGGGAAGTTTCCGTGGATAAATGGATCCAATATACTAACTAGAAAATTAGAGTAGAGATATACCTACTCTTGTCAATTGGATAAAATTACTTTAATTATTTATCATTTGTAATAAAAAAATGATATTGACGAAATGTTCAGCTAATTTTTATTTTTGTTGGCTATTTATCCATATATTGAAATCAAATTTCAATTTGCATATTGTAAATTTATTTCTATTGAAATCCATAATTCATATGTATATTCACAAACTTAATTGAAAAACTTTTACAACAGTATTACAACTTTTTTCAGAACATCAACTTATATTTATGGAATTATTTTAACGAATTTCCAGGTAATTCATTAGGGTAGTTTATTATGAAATCGAATTTCAATGAACCGACAATGAGGAACGAATATAAATTAAAAGTTTCGAAATAAGGGTGCACGGCGAATTGCCACTGGTTGAACTGCCGCTGGGTGAACTGCCCATGTGGGGGAATTGACACTGGGTGAACTGCCGCTGGGTGAACTGCCCATGTGGGGGAATTGCCACTGGGTGAACTGTCCATGTGGGTGAATTGCCACTGGGTGAACTGCCGCTGGGTGAACTGCCCATGTGGGGGAATTGCCACTGGGTGAACTGCCCATGTGGGTGAATTGCCACTGGGTGAACTGCCCATGTGGGTGAATTGCCACCGGGTGAACTGCCCATGACGGTGAATTACCACTGGGTGAATTGTCACTGGGTGAACAACTCTCACTGACTGCATCACTACGTACACGAGATGAACAGAACACACACTCACCCCGGGTGTTTAGGTTCTCTCCCCCCCCCCCCCCTCCTAATATAAGCGTGGACCGAGAATTGGGCCCGCCGACAGTTGGGCCCAGAACAATTGGGCCCGCCAACAGTTGGACCCATGACAATTGGGCCCGCCGACAGTTGGGCCCAGAACAATTGGGCCCGCCAACTGTTGGAACCAGGACAATTGGGCCCGCCGACAGTTGGGCCCAGGACAATTAGGCCAAAGACAATTGGGCCAACGACAATTGGGCCAAAAGACAATTGGGCCCCAAGACAAATATATTACTTACCCATTTTGTAAAGAGTCTACTGTATTAACTTAATTAGAGACCATTACTACTGTAATAACTAGGGATGCGATATTATGCGTTTTGTATAAAAATAAAGTCTTGAGCATAATTAAAATGAATAATATTCTTTATATGAGAAAATATTCTCGTTATGAAAATAAAATATTTTTTAATAGAACATATTCTTTTTATGAATAAATACTATTATTCTTTTTAACTACTATAAGTTTTCTGCTCTGAGATGGGTCATACAGGAAACAAATTTCATAGTTACGGTACCTCTATGAGTCTATATAATGAACTTCTGTAAAGTAAATGAGTTAGGTTGTAGCCAATAGAAAGTAAGATTGTAGCTATTTTAGATGAAGAACAAGAGAAAATAAGAATGTGGGTATTTAAAGAATGCCGTGGTCCACCAAGAACTGCTGAAATAATTAGAACATACAAGTTGAATTAAAATGAATGCGAATTTGTTGAAACCTGTTCAGTGTTCAATATCGAAGAGTTTTATGAATCAGGAAAGAGATTTGATGGATAGAGATAGCACTAATAAGGACATATTGAAAGGAACTTTATCACTGTACATTTTCAAGGGTTTAACAGTATAAGGTATCATCGGCACGTACAGGTATACAATTCACCCAGTGACAATTCACCCAGTGATAGTACACCCAGTGGCAATTCACCCAGTGTCAATTTACCTAGTGACAATCCATCCAGTGACAATTCACCCAGTGTCAATTTACCCAGTGGCAATTCACCCACATAGGCAGTTCACCCAGTGGCAACTCCCCCACATGGGCAGTTTCCCCGGTGGCAATTCTCCAACATGGGCAATTCACCCAGTGGCAATTCCCCCACATGGACAGCTCAACCAGTGACAATTCCCCCAAATGGGCAGTTCACCCAGTGGCAATCTACCCAGTGGCAATTCGCCCAGTGGCAACTCCTCTAGAACCGAAATAAGCATAGTTTGTAACAAAATGAAATATTGGATATTATGTTCTTTAGGTTTTGATAAATGAATTCACATGAAAATTAAGATAATTTTCTCAAAAATTTCACAATCTAGTAAATGTCAAGAAATGATGAAGAGTTAAATGAACCAACAAATTTGAATGCAATAAAATATCTAAACTAACCAATTCACAGCAATGATCATGTTTAAATAATTTTTCTAGCGGCTTTAGTTCACTAAATTGTCACCCATGTACTTTGATTATTGAATTTCTATTTATTGGGGAGACATATTCCTGTAGGATATTTTTATATCCCTATTACACTGAAAGCCTTATCACGATCGGTTGATATAAAACATTATGTGTGATCATGTGAATCTAGGGCTTTCAAAGAGATTGGATGGGGAAACCATTGTTTCACAGTGACAAATACTCCTCTGAAACATCTCAGAACTTGTAAGAAAAGGAGCTGGGCGAGTATTGTTGTCAGGTTTTGTGTAATAAACAAACACGGTTCAGTTTTATTTATAATTAAGTCAAAATAGTGTCAGGATAAAATGCAACACTTTCCACTGTTCGAATGCTAGGTTCTTAGAAAGACATTTTAACTATTTGGTATTAACTAGTAACCAATTATTTTCATTCGAGTGATGGTAAAGTTCCATTATTTCAGAAATCAATACAGGCAGATTCTGCCTTTATTACACCCGCTTCTATAAAAGCTGTAACAATTTCGAGATATGTCTCTATGTTATTACAGTTTGTAGACATAGAAAATGGAGACAATAGGGGAGATCGTTCTTATTAGGTAGAAGAAATTGGTTCAGAAGTTAGTCTTTATGAAGGAAGAAATTTTTAACAGTAAACATTTACAATACATATAGAATACATAGTTCTCTAGCAATATCATTCTAAGATTCACCACATTCAACACTGTATATTATTTATATCTTCTGTTCGACAGATATTTCTTTTCTTTTCCCTCTTTGGAGTCATATTGAAAATCTCTAAATAAGATGATTAAGACACATATTATAGATAATTCAAAGTTAAAGTGCTAATCAACATGTCCCATTTTATGGAAAGTTCCATGTAATCGGACAGTTCAATATTTTGAATTTGTAAAATCTATATACAAGGTGGCGCAAAAAAAAAGGAAACCCATTTTCAAACTAGTTTATTTTACAAACTATCAATGCTAGAAATTTTCTAAAAACACATTTTTATTCGTTTACTTTTTTTGCATCTATCATGATAAACTATTATAAGTAAACATCCTACAGTGAATTTAGAAAAAGTGAATAAAAAGGGCTTGCGCGAGCACGAATTATATGTGACAAATCTTTTAAACACTGGAAGTTTTACGCAGATTCAACCACATTTTGAACAACACTTTCTGGAAAGATCTCCAACAACTATAAAACCATATTGACGAATGTTAATAAGTTCAAAACGGAAGAAACCACCTTAAATTTGTACAAAAAGTTATCATGTCTCAGGAGAAAAGAATGAACACATCAAAACATTAATCTTTTTCATGAACAGCATATTAAGAATACAAAAATGTAAATCAGAAGATAAGGATTAGATATCATTTAAGAGACATTTCGCCGAATTGTTAAACATGATTTAAGATAATATTCTTTGAAGAAGCATGTAAGGCTCAAACTCTTATGGTTTCTGCAATAAAATGCACATTTTGTAAAAGATATCGTGATTGGTGATGAAGATGTATTTCCATGATTGAAAGAGTCAATAAAGAAAAACGTTAATTGAATGTAAAATTGTAGGATTTAATTTTATTTTTACTACTACCATATGGAAATAAATTATCCCTATTATGAAATTCGTGTATTTCGTGCTCGCGCAAGCCCTTTTTATCTACTTTTTTTTAATTCGCTGTAGGATGTTCAATTTTTGCCGTAACTTATAAAAATTTATTATGATAGATGCAAAAAAAGTAAACGAATAAAACTATGTTTTTAGAAAATTTCTAGCTTTGGTAGTTTGTAAAATAAACTAGTTTAAAAAATGGGTTTCCTTTTTTTTTTGCCCACCTTGTATAATAATCATTATTTGAATTCTGTTTCAATTCGCATCAATGATATCTTCAGGTATCATTATTTCAATTGTAGTAGAAGTTAAATAATGTTAATCATATTTTCTCTTTTCTTACATGTCTGAAATTGTAGAACCAACCAATAACTTTTAAAATAATTTTAATTTTATTATGATTCTTCGAAAATACAATGATAGCCTATTTGTAAATAAGAAAGCCTAGTTGAAAATTAATATTTTCGATAGATTGATGAGACAAATAGTTATTATATCTTCTTTCTTGATCAATTTTCCTATTAGTGATAGATTTAATAAATATAAATCCATGAAAATAAGTTATAATTGATTATAGATTATGGACTTTTGCCACAAACTTTTCATTAAATCTAAGCTCTGATCACCAATAATATGTCACTTTTTGGAGTCATGTCATGGAATCCACTGCTAAGTCTATGTCCAGGCTGGATGTCAATATATAGCTCTAAGTCCAACGATTTTCGGTCATTCATAAGAACATGAACAGCCGGTGATTTCTTATGGAAACTCGACCTGGACTTTAAATCTGACTTATTCCAACATGTGTATGGAAACTTAATACGTGTTTTTGTTGTTGTATTGTGTGGACTGCCTTAGTCTCACCTGGAAGAAATCCACCTGGATATTTCTTCGAGTGTTCTAGACTGACACCAGTTGCTTTCTGTATTTATATTTTTCATTACATTTTTTGAAATTAATCTTTTTTTGGTTATTTTGGTGCATTTCCGTATGGAAAATGTTGTGTATCTGTCGGGACCCAGAAATGGGAGCTAAGTTAGCTAGCTATGAACTCAAAACAATACGCCTAATCAGTCAACATTTTTTTACGGTGGTAGTATCCAATGTTCTTTCTTTTTACTATTTCATTGAATGCTATTTCATACATATCTTAATTCTTCATAATCCTATCATTAGTCTTGGTAACTTCCCTCGTTGTCCATCTTTTTCTCGCTCTGTTATCTCTCTTCACTTCCTCCTTCCACAAAATGATCGCTCTTCCAAAATTCTGTCTCTAGACTCTTCAGTCTTGATAATCTTATGGAGATTCCAATTGGTATAAAGCTCGAGAACGTAAGCCGCCGAGGCAGGCGATAGTGGGAATTGGCTTGAAATATACATTCCTGTTTGAAATTCCTGTGTGTTTCTCAAGAGCTCTTCACGTGGAATGGAAATGTATTCGTGCTGTAAAATTGAACATCTGGAATAACTGAAAACAAATTGGAACTGCACGATGAGTGGAAATTGCACTTCAAGTGTTTTCCTTCAAAGTAGACATTATTTCCTTTGCGCATTTCACTGAAACAATGAGATACAAGTTGTGTAGTTTTTAGCGACAAAAAGTATTTTATATTTTCTTTATCAAACATATCATATAAATTATTAGTAAATAATATGTGAACATTACAATAAATTACAAAGTCAAATTTATATTGAAAATTAACGAGAATAAAAGATTGATGCAAATGATAATAATCAATAAAATGTCTATTATATACCAACTACTTTTATCTCAACTATGAAATTATTAAATAAATTCACACTATTTTAACGCGTCGTTGAATAATTTTGGATTCCCTAATTATGTATCAATTCTCCAAGTTATATAGTTATATATATAGTTATAGTTATATAGTTCTAGCTTTATAGCTATAGTTATATAATAATTTATTATCGTATCTATGGCGATAATATTGCAAAGTCATGTTTAATATGAATTTATAATTAAACAACTGTTAACTTTTATGATCTTTTGTAATATATCTTTTGTGTATTTTTCACTAGCGTTAGAACCTTTTCTCTCAGCGTAGAATTCTCTTCCGATTTTCATCTTTCTTCAGTCCTCTAACTCGTGACTATAGCCCTCAAGTTTGACTTTTATTTAGGCATTAAGAGTACTTTATTATAGCTGAAATCCTAGACCAGTAGGCCATTTTCAGAGCAATACAATCATATTTCATTACCAAACTGTCGAACGGGAGATGTAGATGACGAAACATAACTTCTAATAATCTTAACGGTTGAAATTTTGATGTATCACTTCGGTAAGTTCGGAGATATCGGATTGATCTACATTTTCAGAAATTTACGTAAATGTGGAACCGTTCAATAACTAGGATATTCAAGATCAGAAGAACAGGTTTCTCTGGTGCAATTATTATTATTATTTAATTATTATTATTTAATCACCTTATTGATCAAAGCTGACAACATGACCACCAACAGAGAACATACGAGGGAGGGATAAGAAAAATAATGAAATGTAGTTTTATTTAGCATGATCAGAATCAATACTGTAAATTATTTTGTTATATATTGCGATCAAGAAAAACTCATACCGATAGTAATTTAATGACTCGTCTACTAGTGAAGATGACAATTCTTAGGAATCAATGGAGTTCTGTCCTATTGGAGAATTGATAGCCTTCTGATGACAAACTACACTGGAGTGTTATTGGCAAACTGTCTATGACGTCAATTAGAAGAGGAACCCAATTGATTGCATTGAATCCGAGAGACACAGTTTATAGTACTGAATCCCTTAGCACCAACCAACATGTTTCGGCCTCATCCATATCTTCTAGTCTCAGTCTGTCAAACTTTTCTTCAACCATAAATTTAATCTGAGTAACTGCACTTCATTATCATTTATCGATGTATGTGTTGAAGTAACCTTAAGGTTACATTTAGATTTTAGACAAACTTTTGTGTACACGAATGCAATTAAGGAGTGTATATGACAACATTGTTTTTACTTAACTGCACCTATTTATTATAGTTCTATAGTGTTGTCTTTTATGAAACATAATAGGATGATTAAACTTGGTTTTAGGTTGAAATTCGTATATCTACATCATAGAGTTATGATATAAAGTAGAGAGAGTTAGTGTTGCAGCAATTGCAGAACGTCATGTAAAACTTTATTTTGTTTCATTTAAATCGCTTCTCCATGGAACTGACACAAGATTGCCAGTCACGTGACCCCAAAATAAGGAATTACCCGTCCTGCGAGAAGCGATATAATTTTGGCCACTGTCTCACCACCAGCCCTTCACTCCAACAATAAATATACCACAAGTTAATCTGAATCATATGAAAAAGGGAGTTATTCATTTCTTCTTAAATAAGTTTGATTTGATGGTTGGCGGGAATTTTCAGAATAGAAAATCCGGCGAAAAAATCTAAGTACCTTCAAAAATTACATTATTTTCAGTTAATCCCCAAATAATAATACAAACAACTCTTTGGTTACATCCTGAATATATTCCTAATATTTTGAAGTAGTTCACTGAGGGTGCCATAATATCGTTATCCACCCTTTGATAGAGGCAGATGATACACCCTCTGTTTATTTAATTAACATTAGCAGGTTTATTGGCAGCAATTTAATTAGTGGAATGGATATTGCGTGTATGTGAAGTGTTCTAATTGTAATACGAACTTGGCGGTCGTGTTAGCCTTCAGCTTGCCTAGAATTTCCTTCAATATAATCAGCATTAAGAACAGTATTTGTGTGCTCTATTTTATTAGCAATATTAAAATGAAATAGGTTTTTGATCAATCTATATGGTATTCTTTGACTATCTTTGTATTGGGGATGAAATTTCAATTGTGGATATTTTGCACATGCAAGAAAAAGTCTAATAATTATAGACACAAGCATAATGTTCGATCACAAGTTCTCATAATTTCCGACTTTCAAATTATTCTCTCTATAATAGGAATACAAAGAGCAACTTCAAAAGCTACTAAAATATTCCTTTGCATTTCATTTTGATAAGAATTAATGTTGAAATTTTATCAATCTTTTGGCCGCAAAATACTGTAATTATAGAGCATTTATTTATTCATTCTTTTAAAAAAATCATTAAAAAGTACAGAAACACAGCCAAAATTTGAAAACATTAGAATTCCAAGCATTTGTATAAGGTTAAAGAACTTTTCGGGCAATAATATATACAAAAAGTTTTAAATGGAAAGGTAATATTTATTAAGTATAGACTTTTTTATCTATTGGATTTCATAGTTTTATTTCAATGAACTACTGTAGAAATTATATGTGTTTCTTTTAAATAGTTTATTAGAAAATTAGTACGAATAAACCAGAGAATATTTTAAACAAATATATTTTATGACCTAACAACTATACATTACATTTCCAATTTATCAAATCTGAAAAGCATTTAGCATTACAACTCTCTAATAGATTGTAGGTATAATCACTTAATAAATTCAATGATAGTGTAAATTTAAAATTCACATAATAGAAAATACGAATTTTACACGCTGTCTCACTTATACTTGTACATCAAAATATTGTCTCCAATCTCTTGCAGACTGTTATTGGAGATAAGGAGACAGCATTCGAACCTACCGTTCGAATCTGTTATGATAGAATAGAAAAATCTTTAAAAATGAGTTAAACTCATTTTTGAAAAATACATCAAAACGACTTAATTGGTTCTTGAATAAATATTTTTTTAGAAGGAAAATTGGTACAATTGTCTTATTCGTTTTTTAAGATTATTTAAAAACTTACATCAGTGTGTAAGTATAAATTTAGACATGGTTAGAAATCAATTCAAACAATATACCATAAATTATGTACACTCCTGATCAGAAGTTTAAAACTACCTCAATGTATCAAAACATTATTATTTCCTAGAGAATAACTTATTTTATTTTATTACCAATTACTTTCACAAAATTATGGAGGATAATGTTTAGATCGGCAGTATTTCCATCGTACAAATAACATAGGAAGTTTTTCATTTAAATATTATTTTTATTTTATTTATTTATTTGTTATCTTTCTATTTGCATAACTCAAAAAGTATTCTCCTAAATTGCCTGAAAGTGGGTGTGACGAATTCTTTATCCAGTTACCATTTTATGAAATTTTGGGAGCGATCGGGTCAAAGGTCGTCATTTATAAACTCAGGTCAAAGATCTAGGTTTTAGTCACGAAAACATCAAAATGAATTGAACCAGTGGCGGAGGTATGCGCTGTACGAGTGCCCGTTCTATTTCCTAAATGGTACAGGTGAGAAAAGTAATAGAAATTTTTCAAATACTGATAAATATATATAGAATCTTTGTAAAATAATGCAATGATGAGTACTCTGAAGAAGATCGAAAATTCTTTGTGACATTGTAGAAATGAGGAATTTCATGAGATTTGGGAGAATGTTGGTACCTACAATATAACTCGAGCCGTAAACCTATCTTGACATTCAACATCAAAAATATTCTTTTGGGTTCAATTAATACAGTGCTACAGGTATGGTGTAGACTGAAGCATTGTCTTGCATGAAAATGAATTCTTCACCAGACAAACGAGGGCCATCTGTCCTCAAAGAAGATTTCTTTAAGTCTAAATACACAGCTTCTGCGCCACCTGAACCTCCATAGTTCCTCTTGAGGGGAAGGCAACCCCACACAACGATTGAGCTCCGATCACTATGGAGGGTAGATAAAATTTCAAGAGGAGGTTCTTTGTCAACGCAATACATTTATAAAAGCTATTAGGATTATTAAGATTAAATCAATTCATAACTGAAAACAAACTTGAAGATAATTTTTCAATTTCCCATGTTTGGTACTTTTAAGCTAACTCTGAAAAGACAACTTCATGACTAAAGGAAACAGTCTAGAACGTTTCAGACGGTTTTTATTCTACATACTCTTGTCTCTTTAGTGTCGCTTTGTTGTTATTGGAATTAAATCAGTATTGGAAAGTGCCTTTATATGACTTGAAGACCATCCTCTGTTTTAAGAAACAACCCTTCTAATTATTCTTCTACTCAGTAAAAGTTTAATTAATTTTGGCCTACCATGTAGATTTTGCTCTCCCATAATTATCAGGGTCACTCAGAAAGTTAAAAATCACAGTTTTACAGCATTGCACTTCGATTGTTATTCCACCCTGGAAAAACCATGTTCGAAAGTTTTCCTGATGTGTGGCTCATGACACCATTACACCTCTAACTGATCTGAAATACTGAAATTGTCCTAGATTCACAGACCATATAGAATAAGAGAAGTTGAACCAGTAGATATACAATTATACATCTTATTATGAATATCACGATTTGTTGATGAAAGAAAATTTAGCATTATTTTTTCAAATTGAAATCTCTGTGTGGCTCTTATTAATTATGACCATTATTAGAACAATTTATTGGAATGAAATGAGTTCTGAAGTTACTATAGAAGAGGGTCAAAATCTGAATGTAAAATCAATAGTAATTATCATTAATTAATTAATAATTTCGTTTAACAACATCTTTAATTGTATACTAAATAACCATGTATTTTGACTTGACTTTAAAAGTATAAAGATATTCTAATGCCAAGTCAAATAATATCATCTGCTTAACGAGAAACTATTTTTAATTAGTTCTTATTTGAGGCTTGAAGTCACCATTACTGATTCACCTTCAACCAATTGCCATCTTTGAGAAAATTCTTATATCCTTTAGCTTTGAGTTTGTTTCTTTTTTACAAATTAGTGTGGTGAGATGTTTGTGATCATTTATAGCATTGAATGATAATGATACGTATTTGTGGTGATTGATTAATTATTCGTAAATGGAATTATGATTAATGATCTGGATGTACATACAAAATAGAGATTCACAAGTGAAATTAATACACATCTCTAGTATTTATTACTACAATGAAGTAAATGAGAGATAAATTAAATATAATCAACTAATCAAGAAATGATAGTGAATTGATTTCCAACACTGAATGACTAATGTTGGTTTTGCATTTCTGTCTTCACTCTCCAAGAACTAATACCAAAACAAATACTTTTCTTGTCTCAGTTGTATCTTTTTGCAGCCTAAACTATCTCCAACAGACAATATTGTTGTCTCTTTTCCGCATTTCAGCAGAAACTTATATTTCGTTTTTATTGTAGAACCTGAGGACTCTTCTGTAACTCTGGCGACTGTCACTTGCAGTGTACAGCCATTCACAGGGAGTACTGTTGAACTGTCCTTTACAACCATATTAAGCATAATTACACTTAATTCTTGTTGCTTGCTAATCAAAGAATGTAATTCGTGTATTTAATAAATATCTTTTTATCTCAAAAACTTCTTCATGTACAGTTTTAGATGCCTATCGAATTTTATGATGGACTTAAAACAATCCTAGAAATCATGAAACTGTAGTCAACACTTAATTTACTATCAAGTACATATATATGATGATAATTTACCCATCGTAGAATTATTGGGATAATAATATTCGCTATTTGGAGTTGAATTGACTCATAGTATATATGGGAATTAAGAAATAGGTACTCCACCCAATCAGAAATTATGGTTGTATCTTCCGCGCTTATGGGAGGCAGGTAAGTATTTTGGGAGCAGAAGAGAGATTTGCCATCCCATCATGTTATGGGTAGAAATACTTACATAATATCCCATACCACGCCCCTGCAGTGTTATGGCTGTAAATTACACTTATAAGCGCGGATGATTTTTGGAAGTTGTGCCACCCCTCTATATAATTGGTTTGGTCACAATTAATAATCTTGGTCGCAATAATTGGCTTGGTCACAATAAACGGCTTGGTCGAACTAAGCGGTTTGGTCACAATTAATAAACTTCTTGGTTGCAATAAACGGCATGGTCGTAATAAACGACTTGTTTGCAATAATTGGCTTAGTCGCAATAAACGGCATGGTCGCAATAAACGGCTTGGTCGCAATAATTGGCTTGGTCACAATAAACGGCTTGGTCAAACTAAGCGGTTTGGTCACAATTAATAAACTTCTTGGTTGCAATAAACGGCATGGTCGTAATAAACGACTTGTTTGCAATAATTGGCTTAGTCGCAATAAACGGCATGGTCGCAATAAACGGCATGGTCGCAATAAACGGCTTGGTCGCAATAATTGGCTTGGTCGCAATAATCGCCTTGGTCGAACTAAGCGGTTTGGTCACAATTAGCGGCTTCGTCGCAATAAATGGCATGGTCGCAATAAACGGCCTCGTTGTAATAATTCCCTGGATCGTAATAAGTGGATTGGTTGTAATAAGTGGCCTCGTTGAAATAATATCTGGTTGGTCGCAATTTATTAATTGCGACAATTAAATGTCATTAATTTATTATAATAAAGCAGCTTCGAATTTGGTTGGTTAAGATATTGGTTACTTAAACAAAAACTAACATAGGTATATTATATACCTTTAAAAACTTTGAACCCCGATATAGTGACTCTTATTATTTAATTTCTTATTTTCACATATTATTGATGATTACGAAGTATAGAAAGGTCGTTTATAGTGGGAAAACAATTTAAAAACTCTTTAATATGAATGAAATTGGGTTTAAACAAACTGAAAGTACGAATAATATTAAAAAAGCGTTTTAACGAGGTTTCGTAAGTAGCTTGTTGTGATTGGTTTAGCAGATAGGCGCGAGCCAATAGTAGCGAGGCACTGAGCATTCCATACCACAGTATACAGAATATACATTGTAGTGACAATCGGGTGATTGTATGTATGAACGTCATCAAGACAACCCACTTAAATAGAAAATTAAAAGATTTGCAATTTAAATAACTGAATAGATATATTACTGTTTTCATGTAATGGAAATAAATAAACAGTTTTCATGAATTTACTCGCTTCAATTGCATTAAACTTGATTTTAGAGTGTTGATGTGATGACGTCACATACACAAAACACCTCGATTATGTTTGGTACCTTCCGACTTTCGTATGTCCGCCAAGCTCGGTCTCAGTGTATA
>CANNZV010002264.1:38839-106103 GCA_947561585.1 Caprella mutica
ACTTTACCTCTCTACCCTCCAATTGGTTATCGTTAATTGCTGTTGATAGCTTGATTGATTGTGGATTAATTTTGTGGTTCCTAAATAAGATGGGTTTTAAGCGGAAATCATTCTCAGCTTTGACAGAAAAGAAGGAGGATTGATTTGATTGTAAATGAAATCGATTTGTGAACATAATGAAACAATATTAAAAATATAGGTAGGTTAGCAGCTAGGCTATGTGATAACGCAGAATGTGAGGTATCTAGGTAGTTACCTACCTAATTCAAAAGTGATGGGTGATGATCAAAATAACTGTAGGATGTTAGTAGAACAATCAATTGTGCATTAATAGGTAGATACGAGTTAGAGAAGATGAAAATTATGAAGATGGAATAAGTGTAAATTTAAATCATATAGTACCTAGGTACCTACCTAAGTGTGAGTCTGATGACGATGAAAACGACATTATGGAAGCTGGAAATTATAATTATTATAATATCTTTAGTGACTGGGCTATAGGTACCTACCTAATGAGAAATTGAGAAAAGGACTCCTCATTCGTGTCTCGTGTATTGATGCCTAGGTTAGTTACTTCAACTTTTGTAACCGGTGGTATATACCCCCACTCCCCCCTAGAATCGGGAGTGGACGGGGTGATTCAACCCTACAGAGGATCAACGGAGGTGAGGATAATATAGCTAACCTATTAAAAACAGTCTTTTTTTTTTACTAAGGTAAAAAAATTTTACCTTGGTAAAACAATTTTCACTTTTATATTAGTTTTTTACTTTTTTCGTTTAATTTCTTACCTAGCCTAGGTATTTGAATTTTTTTTCTTGTGCCCCTAACTATTTTTAATAGTTTTAACTGCTGTGATTTTGATGATGGTTTGTCTCTTTTTCGTTTAACAATTTTCATTTTTCTAACGCTATTTAAAGTTTTGGAAGATAGCGCTAGGGTTATGCTCTTCAACTAAGAGATCTTAGATTTTGCTTCATTTACTATCATCTCTTTATTTTCCTCTGCCTTCCATGGATGTTGTCACCGGTACTGTCACTGTGTCCTTTTCGTCACATTCCTGAACTCATAGCTTGTCTCCGAAGTTGCTATAGTTTAGTGTTTGTCGAACCACTTTCCTGTTTGGACCGTTTTTTTAGTTCTTGGTGTTTATTTTCATTTTAACGTCATCGATTTGGCCTTATTGATTACAAAGCAGACGGTTCGTTATTTTTCCAAATTATTTCCTAAATAATGTACTCTTTACAGATCTGCAACTCCGGTAAAATCTCCAAATACCATTGAAAAGACGAGGGCAACTTAGTGATTTCAAATCAGAATCTTCACAAAAAGTTGGACTTCATCATAAGGAGGATGAAGGAAGCTAAGAATACGTCAGGTTTCCCACAACCAGACGGTGATTTAGAAGAATTGGATTCTTTGATCAAACATTAGGACTTTGTGAGTTTAAAATGTTGAACATAATATCGTTCTGGAAATCGATCTATTTTTCCAATATCTAGATTAATAATTTTTTTTTTCATACATCTTCCATCTTGGATTTAGATATCCAATTTTCTCACTTGGATGGGTGATAAAAGAAAATTTTCGAAGATAAGCTATAAAATACATCATTCATGTTCATATGTAGTAGGTAAGTGTTGAATTGTTACCAATAAGCTAGTTGATATTAAAATTGGTATAATTATCATTCTATACTAAGTTGCTAACAGGTACTGTTAAATTTGTTTCACTGACTAAAAACTTTTCAGATACCATCATCAGCAAACACAAGAAGCTGCAGAAGAAAGATGCATTCGTTTCTCTGCAAACAGTCTTCAAAGGACTGAGAGGGTTACCGGAAACTGCGTTTGAAAGGTATTTTTGAAATTTCTAAATAGTCAATTGAACTTAATCCTTCCATCAGAAATTTGATATGAACTAATCATTAGACTTCAACCTGTTAGGAATATGAGTCACTATTGAGATGGATTGATAGTTGTGTCTGTGGTTAAACATTCAATAGCTAACGAATTGGTCTAAATTTTATTAACACTTTATGACCAATAATGAAGTGAAACTTCAAAAACAATCATGAATTAATTAGCATTTTTTATTAATCCGATTTGTTTATAAGAGATGCGTACACAATTTTTAGTTTTCTGAGAACATTTATTTCATATACTAGTTACAAGGGATAATGTTATAGTGTTATTATATATAAATTATTTCATCAGGTGCTGTCAACACTTCTACAAACGAAAACCTCCCCATAGGATGATGAAGAGGACTCCATTGGTGCAACTCTCAATCGTTGATGAGATTGAATTGGAATGCTCCTATGGTTGCAAGTTCTTAGATTTTTGTTAGGTAGGCTTCATTTACTATCACCTCTTCATTTTCCTCTTCCATCCCTTAGTACAGTCACCGGTGCTTGTGTCCCTTTTCGTCACATTCCTTGGTAATTGACTGCATTCACGGAGTAGCTTTTCTATATCCACGAGCATGGTCTCCGAAGATATGGTAGATAACTTTGTTAACGAAGCCACTTTCTTGTCTATATCCTCAAAGTCCCTTGTATATATTTTATTTTGACGTCAGCGATATGAACTTCAAGGCCGAAACCCCCTATTAAACTAATTTATCAAAGGATATAGTCAATATTATCGTGACGTATAACAATATTGATATTGTTTCATTTTATTTTTTATTAAGGATACATTTTTTATATTAACTTTGCTTTAGAGATGAAAGAATTTTTTATTTTATAAGCACTATTTATATAATTTAAGAGTAAAGTCGTACAAATAAGAGATGATATTAGTGTTTATTTTATTTGAAGGAAATATAAATATGCAATACAAATCTATAAACAGTAACCTAAGTGACTCTTATGTTATGTAGTTTATAGCAATCTATAGCCATTTCTGTTAGTTTGATTCACGATTTATTCCACTCTATATAGTAGCTTTTATGAAGTAGATGTATTATACAAAAATGTTGTTTCCATCATTTCTCCATATGTTAATATTTATAGATTTTAATAAGTTCTATTTACTTGGCATTATTAAAGCATTACAAAAATTTCATGGTATTCATAATTCCTCCTACGTTAGATTATTACTTTTTTATTTTCATTCAAGCAACCTATGCATTAACTATTAATTGTGAACATGTATATTGTGATCAAAGTACATCTAGCTATAAATACATTAAAGCCATATTTATGGTTAGCAAGTTTTCTCTATTTGAGATATTGAATTAAAAAAAATAATTATCAAATTAAACATAAATTTAATTTTCCTGCTAAATCTCAATAAAGCACATTTAATGTGAAATTAATTAAGAATATTTAATTATTGTCGAAAATTTAGGGAGCATTTTATGGGAGTACATGGTAGTTTTAAACTCTCTTAACTATATGCGTCCAAGGGTGGCTTCGCCTCCCCTCAATTTATGGGCGCCAATTTGGACATGGGCCACCCATAATGCCACAGGTGATTATGAGTGGCATGCCTCCCCTGAAATCCCATAATCGCCCATACTGCTCCTCTGAATTTCTGATTGGGCAGTCATCCCTCGATTCTAAAATTTGAATTATATATACGATCACTATACTGTTTCCTCATTTTACCATTTGGTATTTAAACATTTAATAGTTCAGTAAAACAGTCATCACACTCAATTAAGTGATTATGATGATTTCAAAAATAAAGGGTTATTTAATATAATATAATTTATTATAATAAGCTAATTTAATTTTCAATTTTCATGACTATCATTCCCATAAATTCATATTAACTTTTTACATTAAACTAAATTTTACAGACACTTTTTTTAGATAGTTAGCTAATTATGCCGTTAGAAAACATGTAAATAGTTTTTGATGATTTCCTTCAATTAGGAACTTTTATTATAAATAAATGTATTCATAATTTTATATTATATGTTTTTGCAAAAAAAAACCATTCCTCTAAAATATACCTAAATGTGTTCCCATTGATCATTTTATGCAAGGAAATAAACTCCATATGGGCCATTGTGTGTGCAATCATCTGCAAACATCATTCATTGCAAGAGATGTCCCTTCACAATGTCTATTGTAGGCAAAAGAGACATTGCTATGATTTGTGGTGAAGTTCTACTCTATGATAGAGAAGATGGACCAACAACATACTTAATAACTTCATACACTTAATTCATCTCTCCTTAAGTAACTGATCCACTACCCTATTGTGGTATAGAGGGAAATGTTAGTCATATTATTAGTGTTCGGTGCAAAGAGAAACGTCATTAATTTGATAAAAATATATTTTCATCCATAGAATTCCATCACAAAATATTACTATGCATTAGAAATCAAAGTAAATAAAGGACAAAATGAACGATTTAATAGATATAGTATTTTGAGAAAACATTAATTGTTTAAATAAGCGAAATAAGACAGTATAATTAGACGATTACGCAAAACATTAATCTTTTCCAAATTAGAATTAATTTTACCAACCAATTTTATCAATTCCGATAAAAAAAACAACAATTCAAAAGATCAAAATTAATTGCAGAAAATAGAAATTCATAATGCAGATAAAGAACAACTGCTATAAATATGATTCATATTCAATTCATTGTCTTGATATACATTTTAAATGCTATACAAAAGCAAACACAATAACAACCTCCATTAACTATTATTATGTGAAGATTCAAGACGGAATTCATTGTGTTTCATCTATAAAATGAATGGGAGTGGAAGCTCTAATTGGTCATTAATAGTCAATTGGGAGTATCTCCCCACTCCATTTCAGTCTGATGGTAATTACGGGAGATGAATAATGGCAATAAAGCTGCCTCCCTATTGAAAATAGGAGCAGGTTTGTTGCAGCGGTCAAGCCAATCGGAGAAGTCACTCCCGCAGGCAAACGCAGCGTGGGATCCGAACTGACCGCTTTGGAGGCTAATATCATTGCGTACTATCTGCGCAGAACTACTCGGAGAACCTGCTCCAATCTACCTACGCGAGAATTCTGTTGTTCAACTAAAGTGAAACAACTTATTCTTCTTATTCTAAGTGGGATTGAATGTTGATTTAAAGAAGATAATATGAGTTAAGGTTGAAAGAAAACTACTCACATGTAATAATATTAAATATTAACTATAATTAAAATATGTATATGAAATTCAAAAGTAATAAATTCTCTTCAAATCATGGAATATATTTTTACTATTCAATTTATTTATTTAAACAAATTTATTTATATTTATACGTATAAATAAAATGAATATTGAGAAACACCAACAACCAAAACAATTGTAGCTGGAATTACAAACAAAGTTATTCATAATAATATTGCTATAATTTCTTGTAGAAATAATCCATTTTAATTCAATTTTCATGTGAAAATTTAGTATTTTTAATGTATTTTAATATTTGGTTCTAGAGGTTTTGAGCTTCTTTCAAATTCAGTAAAGATGAAATAAATAAAAACCTAATACATTGTTACGAAAATATTTCTTCTTATATTTTCGATATCGGAACTCTGCAACTAATTACTAAATATAAAGAATGCAATAATGTAAAGCTATTAGTGAAAAGTGGACCAAGTAATAAATAATATTAGTGTAATATATTATGTGGAAGAACCTCTTCTTTATTCTTTGCAACATAAGATTTAATATGAGCATAGATAATTTATTATTTTAGCAAAGCAAGCACATGTATAATGATATGCCTTTTCGGTTAGTGGAATTTATTTTTATCGTAATTTGAATCTATGTTAAAAACTTGTGCAAGATTAATAACTAATTCTTATATATTGACATTGAGTTAAATAAAAAGAAGCTTCTTTGTATAGAGTAAGACTCTAGTCAATTGAAAATAATGCAGAAAAAGGATAAATTCGGTTTATTTCCTCATGAAATTACTGAGGCTGAAGCAAATTAGGGCTATTGGTCGATTTCCAATAATCCGTGCAATAATGTAGCCAAGCCGTTCACTTTATCATATTCCTTATTTGCAGAAATGGCCGCTCAGAGTCCGTTTATATTTTTTTGGTAATCCGATTGCAAGCTTCTGTGACTTACGTTCACATTACCATTAATAATATGATATTTTCCAAAGAAATTACTTCACTATGGTATAGATAGTAATAAGTAATTACAGTTGAATAATACTTTATAGTCTATTAACAAATTGGGTTGCAATAATTTACTATCATAGAATGTTTATTAATTTGGTGTTAAAATTGATGCTGTCGTGAATTTCCAAAAGTTATGAAGTTATTATTGAATAAAATTCTTTTCAATTTTGAAGCTAAAAATAGTGAAATAAATAATTAACAGAATGATATTTTTGAACGATGAAATATTTAATTGATGATTTTTTTTATTCTATTAATACGTATATAAAATCTGACACTAAATATAGGTAGGATAAAATGGCAAGAATGAAAATGCAAAGTATTATATTTTATTATATGCATAATGAATAGAAAATATATACAGTGGTAGAGATAAATATGGAGACAATTGGCAGCTCTTCATTGAAATTAAAATTTCTGCAGCTACCGACGAATAGTTTTAGCGTAAACTATAGGTTCTGTATGTGTTCATTGAGCTCTGAAGTGAAGAAACCGCAGTTTTGTAACTGCTCTACAAATTTATTTAGAGTACAACGTTCTCTCTCAAACAATTTCGACTTTCGGCCAGCCTCGATGACGTTTTTCTTCCTCGTTCTAAGTAACGCATTTCCTTTGAGACAGTTACTCTTAAAGCGCCAATGTTCGAGTAGTCACTTTCCCACTACGTACAATGAGTATTCGAACACTAGCTGAAACGTCCCTTATACAAATAATGTCTATATTCATACAGGGCCATAGCTCTGCCTCATCTCCTCACAACAACTCCTAGATCATCTCCTCCACATCTCCTGATCTCTAATGTGTCACATTCCTATTTTAATCTTAGCCATACGTCCTTGTCTGACAAACACTCTGCCAGAGAGAGAGTCTGTCCTGTCAGGGTTATTTATCACCAGGCTCTGTCAGACGATCTGTCAGGTGCGTGAATGTTATGAGCAAACATACCCTATTTGTGTTATGTTAGGCTGGTGAGAATATAAAACTGTTTGGTGTTTGTGTATTGTGATTTTTGGTCTGAACGTCTTTGGATATTTCTGCTGTTTTTTCCGTAACCATTGTTATTCCGTAACTATTGCTATTCCGTAACCATTGTTATTCCGTAACTATTGTTATTCAGTAACTATTGTTATTCAGTAACTATTGTTATTCCGTAACCACTAATTATTATTTTGGATACCATGTTATTTCATGGAGTGAGAGCACAATAATGTCATTAATTACAGTTAACTGATATAATAACAGTTAAATGGTCTACATTATTACATAGAAGTTAGAAGTAATATAAAACTATAAATTATTGAAATATGAAATAAAGAGTAATGTGTAATTAGCATATTGTGTTAAACCCATTTCAATCAAGCTTCCATCTAAACACCATAAAATGTGTCGATGATGTTTATAAGAACATACCAGTTTTATCATTTAATAGTAAATAAAATATATTATCTTTATCTAAACATAATTCATATTCGATAAAAGTAGCACATATATTGACTAGAGTAGAACTCCTCTATAGTAGACTCCTTTATATTGAATGTAGAATACTGATTAAGAGAACTACTCCGTATAGTGAACAAATTTCCTTTAGTCTGCCAAAAGATTGACATTAATTATTCGAATCTCTATAGGCAAATCTCCTATAGAGGAGTTCTATTGTAATTATAAACATTCTATTTCCCAGTAATCAGGTGCAACCAGAGCACACCATTTGCCTCCCTTTCATTGACTTTGTTTACACTCGCACTTCTGGTTTCCAGTTGATAGCCATTACCCCCAGTTTATTAATTCTGTTCCAGAGTCAATAATTGAAACTACAGACAATCACACACCGAATTGCAGAGTGTGTTTGGCTGGAATTTCTGGACTCTGAATTTAATTACCGAACTGGAATATTCTACGAGAAATTAATTGGAATTCTGAGAATGGATGGCTCAACTAGTTTCAAATTAATGTCCACCTTGAAATATTTATGATCTGAATAATTGGTGAGTTAGTACAAAAGCAACATTATTAAGTACAGTTATTTAGGGATGGAATGTATATTCTATAAAAACTTAATAAAGTTAATGCAGTTCTGTCACAATATGCTAATAATTCTTGCAATTAATACACAGATATGATGAAAAAATAAATGGCATGACAATCGTCAGCGTTCAGAATAAGGTCACACGAGGTAAATTTAGAATAATATATACATTATTTACATTTTATCCCCACTTTCTCAAGCCATTTACATCCCCAATCTCTGGGAAGCTCCATTCATTGCCATTGGCGATTTTCTCGCAAGTTGTTTACAGCCTCAATAGCCCCAAACTTCCTTCCCCAGACCATTCATCGCTGCAGTCCATATAGAAGTTTGTTCCTGATAACCTTCTCGCTGCAACTTTTTCTTTGTCGTAATAAACAGAACTTTTCTCATGAATTGCTGAGAGGTATAGGAGACAAAATTTGCGAGTTTCCAATCCGGTGTGAAAGTACGAGTGATGTAAGCATGAATCCATAGCGTACGAAAACATATACGCCCTTGGAACATTCGAAGAGTATCTTAAACCACATCAACCCGATTAGACTACAGGCATGTTAATTTTAGCATCCCTTCCTAAAAATTTATAGATCTATAAATATTGAAGATATCTAAACTGAAAAAAAAGGCATAATCATAAATATTAAAGTAGGAGGTCCTTTAATCGAATATACTTGTATTTTGATCATAAAGAAAGTTGATAAAGACATAACTCATGTGGCAGCAATTATTATAGAGGCACATCTTCCGGCTACGAAGTAATTCGAAACCTCCTTCGTCTTCTCGGATCAAATTCTTTTCTGCAAATAACATTGCAAAAGACTTTATAAATCATTTCGGAGGAAGATTTATAGGTTTGGCTCCTATCTCAATGCCTTTATAGTTAGAGAGTTTTCTTTTTAATAGAATCCAATATTGATATATTGAAAAGTCAATAAGTCACCGATTTCATAGAAGACTTAACTTGATTTGGAATCTAAAGAAACAGAAAATGTCCATTTAAAGTTATTTTGAAATAGAGTACATACGTTTTTTTTTTTTTGAATGGTCAATTTCCTTCTTAAAAGAGAAATCATTTATTGAGGTTGCATTGGAGTTTAATATTTTTTAATATTAACATGCATTGTCATGACTATTTGAGTGTAATGGTTGATACTCTAGCTATAATGATTAATAGTTTCAAGGTTGAAAACTTACTCTCCGTACCTCAAACATACAAAAAATACTAACCGTTCCATTCAGCGCCTGTCATCTAATACCTTCAAATAGATTCGAGTCTCATACGATATATTATATTCAGCAATGTAAAAAAAGATTCCTAACAACGTTTAATATTAAATGTGAACTGTTGAAAGTTTATCGAGTGTATCAAAGAGGACTAACAAAAAAATATAGATTTAATTTTGTTAATTTTAGTACTGAAGATTTTTCTTTATTCGATTTGTTAATTTTGCTGTTCTTCCTTGCAATATAATAGAAAAAATATATAGCGATATTCAAATCCATAATCATTGTTATAGTCACCTTTAAAAATGAAATACTGCGACTTATGCACAATCATTTGAAAATAATACATACCAATTTGCAAAAAAAACAGTATTTCAATTTTGAAAGTCTCAATGAAAAGTATCAACAAAATAATGTGTATATTTTGCTTCTCTAGTACAAGAAATTATGGCACCTTGACAACCAAAATATTAAATCTGTAAGACTAAAAAGAACATTTAGTATATTAGTTTCTGCTGCCTGGATATGTTAATGTGCAGTACACATTTTACGGCAACTCCACTAACTCTCAGTCTCTAAGTTCACATACTTTAGAAACTTGTGATGGGTGTATCATACTTAATGAATTCAAAGGCCTTTCAATATAAGACAAACTTCCATGACTCCAAATTAAAACTTTAAACTGCGCCTCTGAACTACCAACAGAAGTTGCTGCTACTTAGCATTGCACACTCGTAGAGCATTTTCAGTGCAATTACTTCCTATATTATTATGCCAAGGGATTAAATAACTAAATATTTGAACTTTATTATCAATGGGAATTAGAATTGGTCGTTATTGCCATGACAGAAAATAGAATATGAAAATTTGAAATTAAAAATTACGATTTTATATATATCAATTATGATATTTTTAGGGAATTTTTTGCATTTGCTTTCAATATATGAAGACAATTTTTCAAGTTAATAATATGATAATAAAACAGTAAGTGATTCTTTTCTCTGATAGTACATCTATTGGTATACAACTTACTGGGAAATTAAAATCTAGTTTTAGTTCATACATTCAGTAATTGTAGTTGACTAATCAATAATTATAACATAAATTATATTGTGTACTAAATTGGCCTCCCAATAACACCCTATATTATCGTTAGTTAATTATTTCCAATTTTTCTGAAGTAGGGAAGAGCAGTAGGAGTTACTATAATTCTTTTGAAACTAATTAATATCAAAATGTTATTCAATGTTAATATATAGTAATGCAATAAGCGATGAAATCATCATTACTGGATGATAACCCCACATCCACAACATTTATCTTCAAAATAACTCGTTATTTGTAGCTAAATTTAGCTTCGGAAAATTGCAAGAGTATTTTTTTAATTGATTTATTCCTAGCTAATGCTCTTAACCTGTCACAATATTATTCCAAGAGGATTATCACATCCTTTCCTAAATTGGTTGACAGATCGCGCAGCTAAATTCAATTTCTTATATATTTTTCATAAAAGTACATAACTTTTCCTTTAATATTGATATATCTCTTTCGATTCATTCACGGCCGATATGTCGTTTAGGAGTTCAAGGATCCTTTAAGAGATTGCAATACGTGCTTACTGGAGATGATTAGATAAATGTATTCACTCCGTATTTTTCATTTTCGCTACAGTGGACACCTGCGCCAAAGCTATAAAGTAGCAATAATTCATGTCTCTCTAAATTTACTGCTCTGAATGCTACGGAAACGATCATTTGTGATGTTGCAACTGAACGACGTGATAGTCTATCATCTCTGACACTTGAATCTCTTTTCTGGTAATCCCAGCGTCCCATAAATAATACTGTATATTGTATAATTATCACAATATCTTGAATTAGTTGAAATCTCCTTCGAAAAGTCACTGGAAACTTCCATAATCTACAATAATTACAATTGGGTCGTCAATATAATTGGTGCAAATTTTGGTAATTTCCTAGTTCACGTTCCTATTTCAGTTACTGTCGTGAACTAGGAACCGATCCAAATACCCCCTCCTAGTTAACGTCCCTAAATGATTTATTGACGTGAACTAGGAAGGGGGTATTTGGATGAAGTATATTTCACATGAGGTCCGATCTCGAACTGACAGTTCAATATCGAGAACATGCAAACAGCATAAGCGCCAGACATCTTAATTTATTTTTTTATCAAAAAAATATTGTTAAATTTGCTGAATTTAAATTTCAAATATTCCTTTTTGGTATTACTATGTATAGTTAAGATACTAAATGTTATGTCAATTAATATTTCTTCGCGCAATATAATTTAATCAAATAAAAGGTAATTAAATTTAAGAAAAAATAATCTAAAAATACCCCCTTCCTAGTTCACGTTCCTAAATGAAATAGGGACGTGAACTAGGAATTTACACAAATTTTGTTTAGACAAATAAGAAAATATAGACAATTGCGTTTCTAAATACTAAAACCGATGCAAATTTATTTCACAATAAGAGAATTCATATCAAAATATGTATAATTGTATATTCCATGTGTTAGTTAAGCTTAAAGGTAATCTTTTCCTTACTTTCCTAACTAAAAGAAAAATTCACATAGATAGGTAGAATATGCAGAGTTTTCATGTTCAATAACTTATGATATCAGAACAGCAGAAAATGGTATTGACTTTATAAATAATTCATTTACCTAGATTTTATTGATTAGAACAAAAGGAATATTCTATATAAGAGAATGAATTTCAATTTCAAATATGGTAGCCGTTGATTGAAATTTATACTCCTTTATTCAGAAGGAATCATATAGTGTCTGATTACAACAGGAATGAAATAGCTATTGACGTTTCTCTAAAAAATTAATGAATTATATATTTTATAGACAATTATAATTAGTAATTGTAAAGAACTAACATTGAATACTTTCATCCCAGCAATATGATGATAATTTATTACCTGCAGCTGATGATGCATGTTCATTTAGCCAAACTTAATTTATCGACTTTTCCAGATGCCAAATAAGGAAAAGAGTCCTTAAACACAACTCCTCCTGTAAGCTCATTGTTAGCAGGAAGTTTGTCAGCAATCAATTTATGTAAAGCTTCTTTGGTGACCGAAGAATCTTCTAAGATCACAAATGCTCGAGGAGCTTCAAAATACTCTGGATGAGGAACTCCAATGACGCATGCGGAGGCCACACCAGGATGAGACATGAGAACATCTTCCACCTCAGTCGGGTAGACCTGCAATTTTATTAATAATCATACAAATGACTTGATTATATATTGAGGAATAGACAATTAAAATTTAATACGAACGGGCTGAAACATTCCGGGTTTTATGATCTGTTTGATTCTGTCGAACAAATGAAGAAAATTGTTCTCATCAACCATTCCAACATCACCAGAACAGTACCATCCATCTGCAGTCTTAGCCTCAGCGGTTGCCTCAGGATTGAATAGATACTCCGTGAATATCTAAAGAAATATCAATGTTTACTACGTGTTGGAATTCAAAACGAGATATATCAAAACTATAAGTTTGATATCATTTCATAATAACTGCTTACTGTTGGTGATTTGTAGAGGATTTCTCCTTTGCAATTCGCTGGAAGAGATTTTCTTGTTTCCAAATCCACAATCTTCACCTTGATATTGCATATGGTTTTGAACTTGTTTGTAGGTTGTCCGACAGATAATCTACCGATTGCTACAAATATAGATTCAGTCATTCCGAGGCCTGTTTCAGATAATTAATATTAATTACTATTTGACAGCAATAATATAATTTTGAAGAGCAATAGAACGTGTTTAAATTATTACTAAAATTAAAAGCCTCGCTGTTTTGATTAGATAACTGTTAGATCCTAATTAGATAACAGTTAGATCCTATACAAATGAATGATTCAATTCCACTTCAATAATAGTTGTATATATAATTATTTGATGAATTCGAAATCTAACATGTTTATGAAATGCATCATAATATTAGTGATGTGAAAAAGAGGCAATTTTGCTATAATTATCATTCTGTCTGTTCACATTGTTTAGAATTGGAGAGTTGGCTTGCCTTTACATTATAAATGATATATTCTACATAAGTTCATAATTGAGTTAAGCCGGATTTGCGCTCATGCATAATATACAATAACAAATTATCAAATCTGGATAGCGTAATGCACATCGAACTATGTATATATACATAAACTATGGCAACAAGAATGTTTCTGATTTTTCAAATACTTATAAATTTTTAGTCAATGGGCGAAAAAACTTGGTCTTTTTTTTATCGCCTGTTATTGTACTATTATTGTGTAAGAACTAAGAACAAATTTGAACTGATAGACATAATAGTTGAAGAACAGGTAAGTAATGAGTAAGAGTGATTTTTTTTTGTCGTTGCGCGAAGGTTATTCTTAGAGCTAACTCTGTGATTTTACTTACTAATAGGCAGTGAATAGAAGAAAAAATAAAAGTACAGGGTGCTTAAACTTAATTCTTCCTTGGAAACTGTTTTGAAATAGAACAACCTTAGTGACATTTATGATCTCATTGATGTTTTCACTCTGAATATTCGTTCTTCGCTCGTTAATTGCATGCTTAAGCCTTTTTTCCGCGGTGTTAAAAATGAAAGTGTGAAGCGGCCCTTAACCATGCAATCAACAGCATTCATAAAAGAACAACTCACCTTGAGTTAGAACAACTCACCTTGAGTTAGAACATCTCACCTCGATTTAGAACAACTCACCTTGTGTTAGTTCCACTCCTGGTAGTTTCTCATGGAATTCTTTCACCAGTGACTGAGGAAGAGGGGAGGCGCCAGAGCTCACAGATTTGAAATGATCGAGAATTTGTGGTCTTTCTGTTTGTATTTTGAACATCGTCTTCAACATGGCAGGCACAATTTGCAATCGAGTTATCTATTTGGATAATTTCAATTTTATATTGTATTACTTTTAAGGGGACCGTCCCCGAAGATATCTCTAAATTTTATCATTTTTTTTATTGTTTAAATAGTTGCTTTATAACCTTCTTATAGTGTGTGCAAAATACCAGAGATATCGTGTAACTCTAACCCCCCTGGGGAGAGGGAGAAAGGGAAAAGAGGGCCGGGGGGTAGGGAGTCAATATGTACTCTAAAAACCATCTCTCAGCCAATCATAATTCGTAATAATTAATTATCTCGCTATATCTGGTAGCTAACCTACCACTAATAACACGCCCACTAAGATTTCCAAAGAACTATTCCTCAGTTACCCGCAGACCTTCGCGAGAGTATTATGCTGCGTGCCAGATTATCAAATTTTTAATGGGAGATTACTCGTTACTTCAGATATCTACAAATCATGCATTTCAAAAGCCTAAGGCTTTTTTTTGGTAGAAGCTACGGCTCTGAAGTTTTTTGCATTCGATTCTCCCGGAATTCTCTACAAACTCTAGAAGAGTTTTTTATTTAATTTTCGAATTATTTTTCAAAATATTGAATTTTGGAATTTATATTTTTTCAATTTCTTTTTTCACTAAAAATTTCAAAAATTCGAAAACTAATTCGAAAAATCAAAAAAACGCTTGCACAGCTTGTAGAGAATCTTGTGGAGAATCGAATGCAACAAACCATAATGTCATAGCTACAAAATTGTAGTATCCATTTATTAATTTACACACTGTTCAAAATTTGTTCGAAATTCGAATAACTCGTTTTCTATGGGTCGAATCGAAAAAATGTCTATACACAAAAACATCTTAGAATTCATTTTATATATGTGTACAAAGTTTCACAACCCTAGCTTCAATAATAAAAAACTTTTCAAAATCTGGGAACGGTGCCCTTAAATCGTATCTCTATATATTTCATAAATTTCATATAGCCACTTAATTTTACCTTGAATTTATCCATATCTTCAATCAATTTATCATCTTCATAATTTTTCACCAAGAGTTTGCTTCCAAATCTCATAGCAGAAAGTAACATGGAAAATAAACCATAACTATGATTGAGATAGCGGTGTAAGAAAGCCACATCTCTAGTCTCATCTGAAAAACAATATAAAATTACAAATGAAAAGAAAATGTACTTGCCGAAGTGATGTGCATTTTAGTTTTCTGTATAGTGTTGCATATTTCTTTAGGTTAATAATAGAACAAAACTACAGCACCGCCGCCAACAACTATACTGAGTGAACATTATATAATTTAAAATATTCAATTCATTTGTCATTCATATAGTGTAAATTGTTAATATATTCCTACCTCGAGGTCTCAATTTTAACATATTCTCAACCATTTCCATATTTGATATGAAAGACCTGTGTGATATTGTCGTTGGTTTAGGAAGCCCTGTTGAACCACTAGTGTAGACAATGTTCAAAATATTCTCTGCATCAATCTGTTAGTAGAATATTCATACAAGTAATGTAAAATATTTTTTCAACTATAAAAATCAATGGTAAGGTAACTCACATCCACTGGTTCGGCAGAAGTGATACTCTCATCATTCAGAACATCCAAGAAGGTGACCTCATTCTCCATTGGTGAACTGTCGCATCCAATAAAAATCTTTGTAAATTTTCCACCAATTCTAGTAAGAGCCTCTTCTACTCTTTTCTTATGAGGTTTGTGAATGATAACATCACGAATACTGAGTGTTTTCAACCGTGACGAAATCTCATCTGAAAAAATTGTTCATTTTAGCCAAGTTCAAGCAAACCTCCCCGAGTCCCCAATGCTATGCAGATCAAATATGCGAAAAAAATTTAGCGTACCTATACTCCCATGTTCATTAATGCCGTTGAAGATCATTCCAGCGGCCATCATCCCCATGATGCAAATGCAAGCTTCCACGGTATTTGGGGTGATCATCCCTATGATGGTTTGCTTTGGGTATTTGGCACTGAAGTAACCACACCATTTCTCAACTTGTTGTCGCAGCTCTTTGTAGGTAACTTCTTTTTCGGTGTAACCACAAACCTATAGAGTCCCAAAACACCCAAAGAAAGTAATTAAACTCAAATCATATCAATTCATTACAGAAGCTTGAGTATAAAGCTGTTTTGCACATTCTTACCAAAGCAGTTAAGTTGTCCCACTTATGCCATTCCTTCATCACAAGATTAATAAAATTGCCGGTTGAAAACTCCTTGACCTCAGGGAAGTCCGAATGAAAGATGTGCTCTACGTCCATATTCAAATGATGTTTGTTACCAACTAAAGTAATATTCCACTTTCTAGAACATGACATACTAATGACGGACAGTCGATGATAACAACAGATAAGATAAATAGTCATTCATTTTGAAAAAAATACATATTCTTTTACATATACGTATTATTAAATATATTTGCGTGAAACTACTAAACAGAAGAAAGGAAAGAAAGAGGCTTAACCCTAATGAGTTTGAAGTTCAGAAGGTATGGAAAGGTTTGACTATGTGTTTAAAAATCATAAGTCTTATTTATAAACCTACGGTATTGTATTTTTACAATTTGTTATTATATATACTAAACTAATGTGTACCAAATTTCAAGTAAATATATTGAATAGATGAGGAGAAATAAATACATAGGTAAATAATACATTGACAACTGAGAGAGCAGAGTTGCGATTGGGTGGAATGTGACCCAATCACAGCTTGGCGTGTTTGTGTTGTTCGTAAAAACGTATCGACTTATGTTTGCTTAGCGGGTACCAATTAAGCTACGTCACTATATGGTGCCACATGTCACCACATTACAATAAATTCCCTTATTTACGTGATTTACGCCGATACGTTAGTATTTTTAAACTTTTAAATACAAAAATATATTTGGCATTTATGTAGGGACATAGTCAAGAAAGGCTGATAAATTAAAAGGAATGACATGAAAGATATAAAATAATTGAAAAAGGATGTGCTTAGATGTGCTTAGAAAACACACGTCAAACTCATTAGGCTTAAGAAAAGAATAATTTAAAAAAATGAAAGAAAGAAAAGAAGTTAAGCATATAGAAATGACTAATTGAAATTTCTAATTTATTTTTTTAACCTTTTTCAATATTTCTTAATAAACATTTGAATCGTTTGATGTAGTTTAAATTTAAAGTAGTTCTGTATTTAGAACATTCTGCATTGGCATGCATTCACCTATAACCGCAACGATTATTTATTCCTCACGATCGAGTGATTGCTCCACGCACACTCTGACACAATCGTACTATATAGATTGTCAAGATAAGGTGGAATAAAGATAGGAAGAGATAACGAAAGACATAAATAACAAATTAATTCAAGAATATGATTTACTTATCATTCATATGTAATAGGTTTTTTAAACTATATGAAAAGAATCGTCTGATATTTAAAACTTTTAACCAGATTAAAGAAATTCATTATGAAATAGCTGAAACATATATGATTTTTTTATACCTCTGAATAAATTCTGTTGGAAAAAGATTAATGTAACTATATTGTTAATATACAAATAAACTATATAGATATATTATAAAAATAGAATACGTACGCTCGTTGAAAGTATCTCTAAATTTTCATTAGAATTTATTCAATTATATTTGAGTGTCCTATATTATTTATTCTCCTACATGATGGCAATTCGTGAGTAGAAACTAACGATAAGATTGTACTAAATCACTGTTTCTTGAAGATATTTTAAAATTTAGAAGCATACTCGAATAACATTATAATAAAATAATTATTAATAAACTATACAATTTTATAGAGATAAATATAGTAATTAATATTTATCTTCTATATTTATTGATATCCAATTATCCAGTTACCAATTACTTGGAATAATTGTTAAATGATAATTTTTATAATCTTTTATTTCGTTTCGTAATATATGGAACAGTCCCATAACTTAAAGTTTACCCAATTTGAATATGTCAATACATCATAAGTTTTCTTATGATATTTGTATATTTATGTATTTTTTTTAATTTAGGAAACATTTTATAATATATTCTAAAATAATTTTCGGTAATTTAGTCTGAACGATAATTCTGAACTACATTTTGTAGAAAAGTTGTGATTATTTAAGTTTTCATAAGACATCCCTTTAAATCTCTGGTAAAATTTTCTCTACACGGCTGTAATATTTTCTACAATAGTGCTAGGGGTAACTGAAATATTTTATTGTTGTTTTATGATGGCCGTTCTCAGTCATTTTTTCGGAAATTTTCACCTGAGCTTTAGAGAGTTTATAGAACGGATTTCAATCAGCTATAAGATTTGTGAATTATTTCAAATGATGATAATTCTACGATATAAGAACTAAATTAAAAAAAAACACTACAAATTGGGAATAGTACTAAAAGGATAAATTAATAGTTGCATATTCGTTAATGAGAAATTCTAGCACTGCATTTGTTCAATGTGGTGGAGCGCCATCTTACATCACCAAAGTAAAGAACGAGATGCAGAATGGTGCAGTATGGGCCAAATAAGGGGTGCTAGTTTGGTATGCGATCTGTGAGGTTAATGTGATCTGATAATGCATTAGTATTTTATTTCAATAATTATGATATTTTTTCTTTTTAAGTAACTGTGATACAAAAGAAACAATATAGACGAGATGATATTGTCACAGAGCAGCCAATCATAATATTATCTAAATATATTATCATAATATTTATTATCATAATATTTAGATAATATTAAAAAAAAACATATACATATTAATCGCCAATTTTACATTATATTCTTATAAGTTTAGTAGGATGTATATTAAATAATGATATTTTCTTGAAGTATTTCCAATATAAGGCTTTGCATATGTAAATGATATATAATTATTTAAGGAAATGAAATACTATATAAATTTGGTATCTTGTATACCTGTTTGTATCTTTTATATTTGCTAATAAATTCTAAATAGATCGCATGCCAAACCAGTAAATGATGATCAGATCGCATAGCAAACTAGCACCAAATAATTTTCTGGAGCAATCTGAGATATGAAACACCATTAACCGATTTCAAGTTGCCATCATCAACAAGGAATGCATGAAAGATTGTATTTATTCAATTAATAATGGTAACTAAGATTATTACCTTAGCATCATACCTATCATTTATTCCGTGGATATTTCAGGGATTTTCATTAGTGTACCTGATGATCCTCCACAACGGAGTTATGGTTGGTGAAATCTGCTGAGAAACTGAGGGTTCAGGAATCTGGGGGGTTCTTCATAGAAACTCTTCATCTCCTGAATCACTGTTTCTGTTCTTTTTGGTTTTCTTATAATTTGCTTTTCTTGTGAATAGAACCAGTTTCATTGAATAGACCACGAACTCTTGTGAACTTTTTCAGGTGGTAAGATTTAGCCGCCCTTTCACTTGTTATGGAGTGAAGCATGAATTTTCGACATACTGTTGAAGAAGAAGGTGTTTTGGCAAACTACAGAGTACAGGACGATGCATTTCTTCTCAAATTCAAAAACATTTTTAAGGTTTAAGAAAAATGCTAATATTAATACGATAAAATTCATTCTTTATACTTTATGAACATAAAGACGTCCTCCCATTTCGCAAATTAAAAAAATGACGCTTCTGACGGAACAAAGTGTAAACATGTTCAAAGCAATTAAAATAATCAAATAACTGACCAGTCTGAGGAATTATCCGTAGATTTTTTTCAGATACGTTAAATTTTTTGAAAAGTGCCCCCCCCCCCTTGACCGAATTCTAGATACGCCCCTGAGTCAAGGCTGTCTAAACTCCAAAATTGGAATTTTTTCTCTAGATTGACTCTACCTGTGTCAATCTGACTATGAATTAGGAGTCAGTATGACTCTTGCTTTTGAGTAAACCACTAGGATGAGTTAAAATGACTCACATTTTTAAGCCGATTTGGGGATAATCTGAAAAATCACGTTTTCTAAGTGAATATAGTCAATTATCAGCTGGAAAATCCTGTTTCTAATATAGGTACTGTATGAGTCAAAAAAAGCAGGTACAAAATTATGATCACTATAACTTTAAACAAAACTATCGTATCTTCGATTGGATTTCTTTGATTGATGCAGATTTTTGTCAGTTATAACCAAATGTTTAGTTTGTTTCTATATTCCTAATAGTTTTTCTATAGTGCGGTAATAAGTTGAGGGTGGTTAAATCGCTCTTACGTGATATGTGTAATTGTAAAAGAATATTCAAAATAATTTTGTTTAAGCATAATTTACATAGTTTTAATAAAGAAACAATTGCATATTATGAAGATCTAAAGAAAACTATTTCCAGTAGAAATAAAGTTGATGGTTAAAATAAAACCAAACTAAAAATAGGTAAAATTGAATGTTGAGAAAAAACTCACAATATTTTATTAGTTTAATATTTATGTGGCTCTGTATATACTAGAGTAACTAGACCTAATATATATTAGGACTGCAAAGTACAAACTATAAAGGCAAATGGAAATGAAAGGATTATTGTAAAAGTTCTTTAAACCTTCTTTGCTAGGCTCAATTTATCGACTTTACCAGCTGATATATAAGGAAGAGCATCCAGAAAAATAATTCCTCCCGTTAGTTTATTATTCGCTGGAAGTTTGTCAGCAACTAATTTATGCAAAGCATCTGTAGTCACTGAAAGGTCTTCTAAGACCACAAAGGCTCGAGGAGCTTCCAGATACTCTGGATGAGGAACTCCGACAACACACGCAGAAGCCACACCAGAATGAGACATGAGGACGTCTTCTATTTCAGCAGGGTAAACCTGAAAAAGTAGATCATTAATGTACCGGAAATCTCATATTTTTAATTATCAAAATTCACTGGCTTAAGTAATTGACAATACTTACAGGCTGAAGCATTCCAGGTTTTATAATCTGTTTGATTCTGTCGAACAAGTGAAGGTAGTTTTTATCATCAACCATTCCAACATCACCAGTGCGATACCATCCATCTGCAGTTTTAGATTTAGCAGTTACTTCAGGATTGAATAGGTATTCTGTGAAGAGCTGAAATATTATAATTTAATTTTAAAACTTGTAAAGTTGTAATGTATCGGCAAGAGAAAACGTTTGGTAAAAATATATGAATATAAATTCAATTTATAAAAAAATTAACATACTGTCGGCGTTTTACAGACAATTTCTCCTCTACGATTTACAGGAAGAGATTTTCCAGTTTCCATATCAATTATCTTCAGTTTGACGTTGCAAGTAGTTTTGAACATATTAGCTGGTTGATCTTTAGTCAACATAGTTGCAGCCAGAAACATAACTTCTGTCATACCAAGACCTGAAAAAATACATCATGAAATAATTTATATTTTCAATCATTATAAAGTTCAAAATACTAGTTAATTTAATATATCTTGATATCAACCAGAAACATTATTCATGAGAGAATATGATATTTGTTGCAATTTTTAACCTTGAGTGAAAGTAACGCCTGGTAATTTCTCAAAGAATTGTTTCACCAATGAATCTGGCAGAGGAGCTGCACTTGAACTAACACTTTTAAGGTGGTCTAAAACTTGAGGTCTTTCATTGGGAATTTTGAACAATGTCTTCAGCATTGCTGGGACAATAAGTAGCTGAGTTATCTGATAGAAAAGGAATTTAATTTTAAATATTATTAGGAATAATTTGAAAATTCCAACATGAACCATATCTACAGTATAGTTTTTGCTTATTACCTTGAACCTATCCAGATCTTCAATCAATTTATCATCCTCGTAGTTTTTCACCCACAACTTGTATCCAAATTTAAGTCCCATAAGTAGCATAGAGAACAGTCCATAGACATGGTTCAGATAGCGATGGACAAACCCCACTTCAATGCCGTCTGCTAGTAAACAACAACAATTTTTTTTATAAAAATTCGAAATGAATGGACGAGGAAAAATGCACATATGGTAAATGCTTGACATTTTATAAAGAGAATTAGCGCAATTCAATCAATATTTAGGGATGACATGAAATATTCTCGTGAAGACTTTTGCTCTAATTATCTCATGTAAGATTAAATATTGAAGTTGATGAGATGCTCCAAAGAGACATTAAACAGACTAACATGGGGGACTGCATGTATACTAAATTGCGACTTTAACCTACTCCCTGCCAGGTGCCTCCGGCTTGGGACTGTGGCCAGTAACCACTCGGTCACACATGGCATATATTCCACTAAGTGAGTTTGAGACACGATTTCACGACCTCACAAATAGGAAAATATAGCACTCACACTGCTGTGCTACCTAGTGGAACTCTTGTAAGATGGAACTATACCTTTAGCTTTACAATATATAAAATTATTTGAATATATTTATAAATTCATTACCCGGTATTTATTATCCAAATTTAATGATTACATATATATTCTTCGATCTGTTGTAATTAAAATCTTTTCATTTCAGTTTAATTTACTTCAAGTACATTCCGATTTGTAAAACGTATCAGATGTATATTTCAGATACAGTAATCATCAATTTTAAAAATGTGTAATACAATACATGACAATATACATGACAATACCATATGAGGCTTGATAGATACTGATCTCCGATTGTTTTAATTTAAATTACATATTGATTTTCCTTTCTAATAGTGGAATCTTCACAAAATCTTATTATTTAAATTTATGAACCTAAAAATGGAACGGGACACAGGATTAGGCCTATTAAGAAGCTGGGTAGGAGTAAGTATTTAAGTCCTGTGTAAGTTTAAGGTTATTTTATTAAACTTAATATTGATACACCAGAAGATACATATATTATGTAATTTAAGAATATTATATAAACATGAAAGTGAATTACCTTTTTTGGGACTCAATCTATTCATTTGCACAATAATTTCCAGTGCCGTTGTGAAAGACCTGTGCGACAGTGTCGTTGGTTTCGGATGTCCTGTTGAACCACTAGTGTACACAACATTCAAGATATTCTCTCCATCTATCTGTTAGAAGAATATTCATTTAAAGGTTCCCTCCACTTTAAATTTAAAAATTAGAAATGCTTCGAATTTGTTTTCTAAGGTTATACTGTAACATATCACAGCTATAACAGAAAAGAAATTTATTGAGAATTAGTTTCATAAACAGTTATGTGTATAAGAAATATTCGGATGGTAGTGAAAAAATCACCTGAATAACTTATATTACATATAATGATAAATATATAGAATTAAATTTGAAAATGTTTTCATTTTTATGACCAATTATCTTAGATTTAATTTATGAATTAATAAAAAAAATTGGAGGACCTTTGACCAAAATGAAATTTCTGTGAATTAGATCACTCACATCCACTGGTTCGGCAGAAGTGATACTCTCATCATTCAGAACATCCAAGAAAGTGACCTCATTCTCCATTGGTGAACTGTCGCATCCAATGAAAATCTTGGTAAATTTTCCACCAATTCTAGTCAAGGCCTCTTCTACTCTTTTCTTATGAGGTTTGTGAATGATAACATCACGAATGCTGAGTGTTGTCAATCGAGATGAAATTTCATCTGAAAAAAAATATTCCTTTAATTCAATCAAGTACCATCAAACTTCCTCGAAGCTATGCAGACCACATATGCATTTTTTCTATCTTACCTATGCTCCCATGTTCATTGATGCCGAGGTATATCATTCCAGCGGCCATCATCCCCATGATGCAAATGCAAGCTTCCACGGTGTTTGGGGTGATCATCCCTATGATGGTTTGCTTTGGGTATTTGCCACTGAAGTAACCACACCATTTCTCAACTTGTTGTCGCAGCTCTTTGTATGTGAGTGCTTTCTCTGTATATCCACATACCTGTAAATGAAATTAATCAAGTTTTCCTCAATTTTCACTGGAATCATTTTAATTACAGCTAGACCAAGTTTACATTACGTTTGTTCAACTGTGTTAGAATAAACCTGCAATGCTGAATGCAAACATGTGATACGTTCTTCTCAATCAGGTCAAGTTTATCTACTAACTGAATATAAAGGATATATTGATTCTTGATCAAATCAAAATAGTCTAAAATCTGTCTAAAAAATGTGATCAATTTTTGCCGTAGACTAGTGTTATATTTACCACTATATCTATATGGGTGACAGGACAATAACCCCCCGTGCAAAAAAAAAACTGCGGTTAAAAACCCCCCGTGCAATATACCCCCGGACAAAATCCCCACCGTGCAATAAACCCCCCGGACAAGAACCCCCATTCAAAAAACCACCTGTGCAAAAAAAACCCGGTCTATATAAATAGCCTAATTCAATTTTATCAATTTTCATTAATTTTTTACTAATAAAATTACTATATGTTACAAATATAGAGAGATATAGTGCACTTAAAGTTAGGTTAGCGGGGTATCCAGTAAATTCATCGCGGTAAATTCATCGCCGTAAATTCATCGCATGGTAAATTCATCGCATAGTAAATTCATCGCGTGGTAAATTCATCGCATAGTAAATTCATCGCGTGGTAAATTCATCGCGTAGTAAATTCATCGCATGGTAAATTCATCGCATGGTAAATTCATTGCATGATAAATTCATCGCATGGTACATTATAAAATTAAATTGATAAACTTAAATAAACTTTTTGCAAATTATCGCGCCGACCTCACTTTTTTTCGCTGGATTAGGGTAACTTGTTTGTACGAATCTGTGATGTAAGTTTATTTTAAATGATTGGTTTTAGTAATAGAATGTCATATTATTTTCGCATGTATATCATTCAATTAATATTTAATTGAAAATATTTAATATGTGAGCATACTTGCATTAATTTATTATTGTATAGGCATGCATATTTTTCTTTAATTTAGATTTTTAATATCTCTCAAATTACGTATTTAGGTAGCTACTCATAGTTTGAAGAACAACATAACTGTAAATGCTACACCTCATTGAAAATATGATCAGCAAAGCATAATTGCCTCAGTAAATGGGAACCAGGTTTTCAAATTAATTGAGAGGTATTGATTACAATTTATCTTTTTAAAAGTAATTTAGATATATTTTTTGTGCAGTTGTAAATCTTTAATATTAACGGTTTGCTTATTAACGGACCGACAATTTGGCCACGAGAATTGGGCACAAGACAATTGGGCCCAGGACAATATTAGGCCCCACGACAATTGCACCCCGCACAATTGGGCCCAAGGACCAATATAGTATTTGCCCAATTTTTCAGAGTCTACAGTATTAACTTAATTTAAGACCATTGCTACCGTAATAAATAGGGATGTGACAATATGCGTTTGGTATAAAAATGTAGTCTTGAGCATAATTAAAATATAGAATATTCCTAATATGAAAACAACATTCTTGGTATGAAAAATATATATCTTAGAACAGATTCATATCATGAATAAATGGTTTTATTCTTTTAAATTACTATAATTTTCTGTTCTGAGATGGGTCATGTAAGCAACATATCTCCTAGTTACAGTATCTCTATAGTTAACTCCTGTATAGTGAATGAGTAAGGATGTAGCCAATAGAAAATAAGAATGTAGCTATTTTAGATGAAGAGACAATAGAAAATAAGAATGTGGATATTTAAAAAAGGCCGTGGTCCTCCCAGGACATGCTAACATTATTGGAACATACAAGTCAAATTAAAGTTAATGTGAATTTGTTGAAACCTGTTCAGTGCTCAATATAGAAGAGTTTCATAAATTAGTATTACAAAAGGTATTTTCACAATCTCAATTTATCCCTACAACTTTTCAATTTTTCTTAGTTCAATGTAACGAAAATCTTTAAAATTCACATGACATGATTCAAGTTAATAAAAATTATTTAAATATTTCAAAGATTTTCATTACACCGAAACATGAGATTACGAGCTTGCTAATATACACCATATCAAACGAATTTAAAAATTACAAACATATTTTTAGCGAATATGAAACATATTTAAACGATAGTATTGTCACTACCCTAGTAATAAAAAAGTAACACTTATTTATTGTGTCTTCTGTTCATTTTTCTCTGGGTTCAATTGTTTTGGAGCCCAATTGTCGTGGGCCCAATTGTCGCAAACCCAATTGTCCTGGGACCCAATGGTCCTGGGTCCAATTGTCGGTGCACCATATTATTTATAACGTTTCAATGTCTTTATAAAAAATCATCTTTTATTTGCCTCTCTAGCTATTATTTGTATTATCTATCTTCCTTCTATATGTCATCGATGATTATTATGCGATGAATTTACCTGCGATGAAATTACCATGCGATGAATTTACCATGCGATGAATTTACCATGCGATGAATTTACCATGCGATGAATTTACCATGCGATGAATTTACCATGCGATGAATTTACCACGCGATGTATTTACCACGCGATGTATTTACCATTCGATGAATTTACCGCGATGAATTTACACTGATTCGGTTAGCGATCCGGTTGGGGGGGGGAGGGGGGAGGGGGTGGGTTTGATAGTGACAAAATGTATACAGTAATTATTTTTACTATAAAATAGGTAATTGGGTACACCTACTTTATTTTGCAAAAAAAATTTAATATTTTCGAAGAAAATGTAATAATTATTGGTTTGCATTGAATAATGTTTAATATAATTATGCTATTTATATAGACCGGGGGTTTTTTGCTTGGGGGGGTTTTATCCGGGGGGTATTTGTCCGGGAGCTTTGTTGCACGGTTTTTTTTTTGTCCGGGGGTTTATTGCACGGGGGTTTTTGACCGCAGGTTTTTTTTTTTTTGCACGGGGATTATTGTCCTGGAATCATCTATATGACGCTCTCGATGGATGTGGACATAAGCCTCAAAAACTTGGAAATGAAGTTTCTCATTGATGGATTAATCTCGTAACTCTTCATTATTACATTAGCATTTTATGCAAAAAAAAGGGTAAAGTAGTTCAATCCTCCGTTAGGATGATTGAACTGACAAGTAAACACCCTCCAAAAGTAACTACATAACTACGTATGCTTCTCTTGAACCATTTCAAAATGTATATTAAACCCTTCTTCCACCGAATGCATCACATCGCTTGTTTGCGACAACACTGTCAAAACTTCATTAAAGCTATTTTTCAGGAGAGGCATTTTAGTACATGTAATGTACGTACATTTGATGGTATATCGTAAGGACATTCAGCCTCTCTAGCGGTACTTTTTCGAGCTATGATTACAAATTTTTACCAAACTAATTAGTATTTTATGATTTATATGTCTATATGGATAACTTTAAAATACATGTTTTTGTGTTTATGACGTTATTCCTGCAAACAAGCGATATATGGTATTTCATACTCACAATAGCTGTCAACTCATCCCATTTGTGCCAGTCCTTCATCACCTGTGTCATGAAGTTACCAGATGGAAACTCTTTGACTTCGGGAAGATCCGAATGAAATATATGTTCTTCATCCATCTTCGAACAATATTAGTTATTCACTAAACAAATGTTATTATTGCTAGACATGTAGGCTCACCCTAAATGACTGATAAGATAATTCTTTATCAGATAATGAATATGATATTTGCTCTATGTGATATTATGCTTAGTAATCTATTATTTAATTTATAATGCATGCATGGAGTTATTAAAGTCATTATTTAATATAGAATTACCAGAATAACTTAAAAACCAGTCTATACTTTTTTCAAATGATAAAATAATATACATACGAATCAATGAATATTTGATAGTGAGGTCTCATACCATTCCATGAACCTTACACATGTACAACAGTTATATAACATACATTGGTTCTGTTATTTGTATAACCTATCACTATAGAGGAGTATATACGTAGCAAATGCATACCAAACATCTTTTCAGTGAAGTAACTAAAAATTATAACTAAGAAATATTGTCCTTGCAGAAACTGGTGTTAAACCATTTATAAATTCTCAATTGAAAGCCTCTGCTAATGGTCACTCTTCAAATTTTGAGAAAAATTTCGGTTCATTAAGTATCTTAAATTCTACTGTCTCGTGCTGGGTGTGAGGTTAATAATAACAGAGCTATAGTCAGAGATGGGCGGGAAAGTACTTCCCAAGTACCAAGTAAAAGTACTAAGTAACAAGTAAGTACTTCAAGTACTACTTGAAGTACTTTCTAAAAAGTACTTTGAATAATTACTTAGAAGTACTTTTTACAAGTACTTGTTACTTTCCAAGTAAAAAGTACTTTGCAAAGTACATTTTTTCCTTTCAGTCAAGAGATTTTAAAAGATTAGTTCTAAAATCTCTACAAAATTAATTCTTTTTCACATCAAAACTGTATTTACAGCAACTGGATAAAAACTAGAGTTTGAAGAGGTCCAACATGTTGGAAAATTGTTTGTCAAGCAGTAAAATTGAAAACTTTGTCAAACAGTAGAATCGAAAACTAAGAATGTAAGACATTGTATACTTTTATGTGACGGTGAATATTTATATATTCTGACATACAATCATGTTTAGAGACTATGAGTTATATTGACCAATTTAAGTACATTGAATATAATTATTTTATGATACCTAGATATAACAACCAATATTTGCCAAACACATTGACGAATTATAAGCGTGTGGACGTGTACAGTGAGTCACTGTGATGATGTACTATCAGAGTAAAGAGTCACTGTGATGATGTACTATATCAGAGAAAAGAGTCATTGTGATGATATACTATCAGAGAAAAGAGTCATTGTGATGATGTACTATCAGAGAAAAGAGTCACTGTGATGATATACTATCAGAGAAAAGAGTCACTGTGATGATGTACTATCAGAGTAAAGAGTCACTGTGATGATGTACTATATCAGAGAAAAGAGTCATTGTGATGATATACTATCAGAGAAAAGAGTCATTGTGATGATGTACTATCAGAGAAAAGAGTCACTGTGATGATATACTATCAGAGAAAAGAGTCACTGTGATGATGTACTATCAGAGAAAAGAGTCACTGTGATGATATACTATCAGAGGAAAGTGTCACTGTGATGATGTACTATCAGAGAAAAGTCACTGTGATGATGTACTATCAAAGAAAAAAGTCACTGTGATGATGTACTATCAGAGAAAAAAGTCACTGTGATGATGTACTATCAGAGAAAAGAGTCACTATGATGATATACTATCAGAGAAAAGAGTCACTGTGATGATGTACTATCAGAGAAAAGAGTCACTGTGATGATGTACTATCAGAGAAAAGAGTCACTGTGATGATGTACTATCAGAGAAAAGAGTCACTGTGATGATGTACTATCAGAGAAAAGAGTCACTGTGATGATGTACTGTCAGAGAAAAGAGTCACTGTGATGATGTACTGTCAGAGAAAAGAGTCACTGTGATGATGTACTATCAGAGAAAAGAGTCAGTGTGATGATGAACTATCAGAGAAAAGAGTCACTGTGATGATGTACTGTCAGAGAAAAGAGTCACTGTGATGATGTACTGTCAGAGAAAAGAGTCAGTGTCATGATGTACTATCAGAGAAAAGAGTCAGTGTGATGATGTACTATCAGAGAAAAGAGTCACTGTGATGATGTACTGTCAGAGAAAAGAGTCACTGTGATGATGTACTGTCAGAGAAAAGAGTCACTGTGATGATGTACTATCAGAGAAAAGAGTCACTGTGATGATGTACTGTCAGAGAAAAGAGTCACTGTGATGATGTACTAGCAGAGAAAAGAGTCACTATGATGATGTACTATCAGAAAAAAGTCACTGAGAAGATGTAGTTAACAGCATAAATTATATGTTTTTAAATTGTATAGTAAATGTACTTGGTACTTGAAAGTACTTTAAAAAGTACTTGGTACTTGTACTTTGAAAGTACTTTTTTATTTGAGTACTTGGGCAACTACTTCAAGTACATTGATTTACGAGTACTTGTACTTAGTACTTAAGTACTTTCGATGTACTTTTCGCCCATCTCTGGCTATAGTATTATTTAGATCCTTTAATTCGTTTTGGACCAGCAAGAGAAACAGATCGTAAATATAAGGGAAAAGTAACTCAACACATAATTAATTTAGAACACACTATATAACACAAACAAGTTATTTAAAAAGTTAAATATAGACTGTATTAAATATTATTAATGGGTGTTCTGAATTATCAGTCTTTTGAAATAATCAGTGGTTCTAGAACTAATAAAAATTTAACGGGGAAGATAAATGGTTTTCAAATCTTCAGATGTTCTACTCCGTAAATGTAATACTAACTTACACAAAATCAGCTACATAAATCTATTACAGTTTTAAACATTAAATTTTATTAAATGCACAAGTCTTTAATAACTATAAATCATATTTCATCAAATTACAAGATTTTAAAAGAACTTTTAAATATCATTTTAATGAAGTAATTTAATCAAGATTTTAATGGTTTTAATAACTAACGCAGCATTTTACTTACATTATAATTGTGGATAGACCGAACTATTAAATGTTGAACTTTTCAAAGTAGAGCAATTCTTATGGAATAATAAATTATACGACTGTAAATAAACATAGGAAAATTAATTTTAACGATAACAGCTCTCTATTAGATAGAGAAAATAATACCTAAAACCTGTGGTGCCTGAAAAATGCAGGTTAACGTCAATAATTAATTAATTAATGGCTAAATTGTGATATGACCTAATTTCAAATAAGAGATTTAAGTAGACTAAATAATGTAAATAAAGTTATAATAATGATAAATGAATAAAAAAAAACTAGGAAATTACAAGGGAGTTCATAGAGGGAGACTACCAGATAAATAGAAACATGGAAAATAAAGAAGTACAATAGTAACGGTAAACTAAATATAATAAATAATAACTTGGGTGAAATGGAATGATTTAACTAGAATTTAAGAAATACTGAATTTAGCGCTAAGGTTAAATAGTTTGATTTGAATATCTCCTGTGGCTATAGAAATTGCAAGCATTAATTAGATACAATAAATAAAAAAGGTATGAATCCTACTATTTCAAACTTCTTAATATAGGCTAATGTATATATACTCAATAGTTTCTAATAACTGGCACCACTTGGTAGGTGCAAATGCAAATCCTACTTCACGGGATTGAGAAACTGAATGAAGGTTTAACTAAGGAATGCAGTGTGCCAAATAACTTGGCCCACTGGTTCGAAATTTCTCTGTTTAAGTTATGGAAAATGATATACGCCATGAATTTTGTCCTAGTTATCCCTCAAAGAACATAGTTTTCTCCAAGATTTTAACCATAGAAAACTATCAGTGACCATAAGCTATGAAGTGGCTCTGAGTTTTGAAGAAACCAAAACTTCTTAACTCAGGAGTTTCACTGTACTGACCCATAGAGTCTGACACATTTGGTAGAATTTCACTCACGGAATTATTTAGTCTCATGAATAACATTGTATTTTCCTAATGATAAGACACATATCTCGTTTTTAATGGAAAGATAATGTCTTTAAAAAAAAGACATATGTAAATATCTGTAAGAAAGTGATTTTATATCCCATCTTGAGAAATATTAGTGGGGCAATATTATTTAATATAACATTATCTATAGCGTTATGCAGCAGTTTATATAGCGATCAAATATCTGTAAAAGAAATTCAATATATTAAGAGATAGTATAAATAATATTCTTATTATAATTAAACAAATATCTTTAATTGCGATAAAATTAAAAAAAATTAGATCATTGTTTTATAAAGTTCACTTGTCTTACAAACCATGATTTTTCCATTTGAATTTGATCTAATAGAAGTAACTTAAATATTCAAATCAATTCCTTCATTATAAAATACTGAGAGATGTTAGTAAAGTAAAGTTAAAGTCAAGTTACTGCATATGTATACTGAATGCTAGTTCATTATTTGTACATTAAGACAAACTGGTAATATGAGATAGGTTCAGTTAAGTCCACGACTTTGTAGTGTGCACTTACTGTGTCAATTATCATCTGATAGAATTATGTGGCAATGGGAAGTCACCTTCATTATATGTGTATAATTATCTTTGATTATAATCTTGATATCTTTCAAGCATGCAAAGGCTTATTTCTGTTTTACTGTTCATCTATAATATCAATTTGGTCTATTTGTTTATTCATATTAGTTCAACTCTATCAATGATGTACGATATCGTTATATATTAATATTATATTGTTATTTATTTGCTAAGAGCAGAGATTATTATTAATTTAATAATGTATCTAATTTTGGCGTATTGAATAGTAAAGAAGTTCATTACATCATTCATAGTAATATTGAAGGTCGATCTCGTACGAGTTTATCATTTTCTATTCTACGTGTTCCTTCCTCCCATAGTAAGTTAGATAGTTATAGTAAGTTAGATAGTTATAGTGAGTCAGTTAATCTGTCCGTTGCGCTTTATTATTTATTTTATGTGTCACGGTTAAATTATAATTAATATAGGGATATACGAAGCCAGCCTGTCCGTCACATATGAGGTCAGTTTGTCCGCCACATATGAGGTCTGTCCATCTATCACATAGTATCATATAATTATAACTATTACTTAAAAAATCAATCCAAAATGTTAATTATACTGTTAAATTACTTTGATGATAATAATATTTTTAATCTTATTGAGGAACCTTCAAAATCGTCACAGAATAAAATAATCGTCTGAGTGGTACTTAGACAACAAGGAACCATTAGGTATCACGAACCAACCTAATATGTGACAGACAGATCGACTGATCTCATGTGTGACGGAGAGACCTTAATTGTGATGGATAAACCTTCATTACAAATAACACGGCACTTGAAGCTCATAGGCTTTTATTATATTTTATTGTAAAGTATGATAGTAATATATAAGAAGAAGGTAACAACATATTTTTTAAACAAAATCACAACTACTCTAAATAAAATTAAAAATATAATTTTCCATAATAATTTGAAGACTCTAACTGTATATAATTAAAATGGAACAAGAGCATATCTTCAAATCCAATTATCCTGACTTGGAGTTTCCAGCTTGCAACTTTTTCACTTACTTATTTCAAGACTGGAAAAAATGGAACAACTTGACTGCATTGGTAAGTTATCTAGCTAATATATAAAGCGAATATTGATAAGAAATATGATTAATCTTCATATCAGTTAATGTTACGTGTTGACCATAAATAAAATATTACATATAAATTCTTCGATATTGTCGATTCACTTATCGAAACCGAACGTTAACCTAAAGTGATAGTTACCATAATTATCTCTTACTCAATACTCACATCTGAAACTTTTAAATGTTAGTGATAGGGAAATATCTATTATCTATTTTGATGCTCTTACTTATATTCGATAATATTCATATATGGTAATTAACATTCATTAGAATGCACAATATTAACCTTATACTGTGTCAGGTTTGCGGATACAGTGCAAAAGAACTTACTTATAAAGAGCTGCGACAACAAGTTGAGAAATGGTGTGGTTACTTCAGTGCCAAATACCCAAAGCAAACCATCATAGGGATGATCAGCCCAAACACCGTGGAAGCTGCTGTTTGCATCATGGGGATGATGGCCGCTGGAATGATCGTCAATGGACTGAGTGAAACTTCAGAAGTAGGTAAGAAATTCACTTCAAGATTCGAACTGCTGCAAATATATTTATAGCATCAATCACAGTATATATTTCTGTATATTCTAATTAAAACTGGATGTTTCGATAGTCGACGCTGTCATTATCAACTATAGATGTATAAGCTATAAAGTGACATAAAAATCGAAACGTTCTGTTTTAATTATAATGTGCACCATACAGTACTAGTGTTGCTTTTTATTTTTAAATTTCGGAGTAGAAATTCAGTAAACATTTTAGACTGGTTCTTTATTTGTAATTTCAGAGGACATTGTCAGACGGTGGGATTCATTGAATATACGTAACGTCATAATTCACAAGCCTTATCAAGATAGAATTGAAGAAGCAATGAAAAAGATCGGTGAAGAATTCTCTACGCTTATAATCGGCTGCGATGGATCGTCACCTAAAGAAATCACATTTCAAGACGTGCTGAATGATGACACTATTATTCCCAAGCAACCAGTTGAGGTATTGATAATTTTTGTATAAAATATATAGCTAATAAATCTATCATAATTATTTGTTATACAAAATGGAACTTCTTTACAGATTGACCCTGAGGAAACCATGTGTATAATATACAGTAGTGGCTCGACAGGACTACCTAAGCCAATGACTATTGCCCACAGGTGCTATATAAACGGCTGTGAGCTCAATATTCAGCCAGATTGGAACCCTTTACCGAAGACAACTGGTTAGTTGAACTTTTTAATCAAATGCAATAGCTTCCACATTTTATACTATCACAATTCTTATTGTTTAGTTCTTTTTATTTTCATTTTTCTCTCAATACTCAACCAAAGAGAAGTCGAATGAAGTTAGTTGGTTTTCAAAGATAAACTATCGTCATAATCTGGATTCTGTACTATTAACTCTGTTACTCCCATAAATATTGACTTCCTTTTAATCATCTAAAATAGAGACTACATAATCTTGCATAATATATCTCTCATGCTGGCAAAAAGAGGGTAATTCGAACAACAGTTATTGAAATATCACTTTTAAAGTTTGCAAATGCGTTGAGTAAATCACTGATTTTTTTATATACTGAGGAACAAATTCACTCTACATATACTCCTTTCTTCGCCAACATAGTTGGCCCTTCTTGCTATATATGTTTTATCAGTCATAACTTATTATATGAAGGAATAGAAATTGTTTATCCGAAATCTGTCATTATTTTGTTCAAAACCTCATTCATTCAAGTGGTCATATTACAATAATGCAAATCGATATAATTGAAGAATTTTTATATCTTAAACACAGGTTTCAGAAAAATATAATCCCAACACTAAATATTGAGAAGTTATTTTTTATCCAACAATCAGATTCATATCAGCCAACCGGATTCGCCCATCATCTCTACCATAGCTACGGACTGTTCTGGATGTTATTTTGTGGTTTGAAACTTGGTTACCGAGTACTGGTAAAGAAAATGACGGAGGATAACATATTGGAAGACATGGAAAAATTTAAGGTATTAAAAAGTATATATTCGACCATAGAGTGGATACGTCTGAATTACATCACCAATTATAATTTGAAATAGCAATCAAGATCAGATGTATAACTTCTTTTGAATCACTACTTTTCCAATCACAGTTTAATGAAAAATATATATTTCTTCGATCAATTTATCAATTAAATATTTAATCACCAATGAAATGTACATTTTATTGTATATATGATCTGATTTTCAAGATCACACGAGTGCACGTGAGGCCAGCGATGTTAAGAGTCTTATCAAGAATCCCAAACGAAAGGCCAACTATCTTGGAACATTTCAAATCTGTTTTGATAACTGGAGCTCCAACTCCACAAGCTCTTGTCTCACAATTTAAGGAAAAGCTTCCTGATGTTTTCGTTCAAAATCGTAAATCCAAACGCCTACAAATTTTTGAATTACTATTACTTGTAATTCATGTTATATAATACATATTTTAGGAATAAATATTCATCTAAATAATAATTTTACTAAAGGTTTTGGCATGAGTGAAACGAACGGCATTGCAATTACGACAAAGTATGACTCTGACTGTTCCGCTCCACTTACCATCATGAACAATGTGAAAGTGAAAGTAATAAGCCTAGATAATGGGAAGACGATGCCGGTGAACTGCAGAGGAGAAATACTTTTGAAGCATCCTGCTGTAAGAGTATATTAGTCGAATTATTCTTTTTGGACATATATTCAAATGAAAAAATTCTGTTCTCTATTCCATTTTCAGATATTTACTGGATATTTGAACAACCCCGAAGCAAATTCTAAGATCTTTAGTAAAGATGGCTGGTGTTACACAGGCGATGTCGGATTGATTGATGAGACCAACCGACTCATCCTATTTGACAGAATGAAGGGAATCATAAAATCTGCTTTACTTCTTCCGGTTATTTAACCAGTTCTAAATTCAATGATCATATTCTTTCTTTTGTTAATTTTTTTATAACTCTTACATAATTTTCTTCAGATTTACTCAAGTGAGGTGGAAAATGCTCTGATGTCTCATCCTGGAGTGGCCAGTGTTTGTGTAGTTGCAGTTCCTCATCCTGAGTACTTGGAAGCTCCTCGAGCTTTTGTTGTTCTGGAAGATTCTTCCGTAACCAAAGAGGCTCTTCACCAACTGGTTGCTGATAAACTTCCTGAACATAACAAACTGAACGGAGGCATTGTGTTTCTGGAGTCACTTCCTTGTCTTCCTTCGGGCAAAGTGGATAGGGTTCAGTTGAAAAATATTAAAATTTAAAGTTTCGATCGAAAAAAAATTATTCTGAAAAATGAATTGCATTATACCGTCTGTGTCAGATTGAAATCATAACATATTTTTTTTAAGTCATGACGTATTGCACGTTATCACACATATTTGATATTTATTATAGAGTAATAAAATTTTATCTATTGGTATTTATCAATATAATTTTTAACAACGATACGATACCAATTATTAATTATCAAACTTTAGATATTATTCTTCGTTATAGAATGTGACAGAAATACTCTTTTGAACCTATATACTATAAATATTGTATATATATATAACCTATTTTTTATGCATGTTTATGGAGAATTTATCATACCAACCTTAGAATAAATGTATGCTAAAAAGTTGTTTTAATTTCATTAATTTGAAAATGGCGGAACTGTACCTACCTTCCAACTATTTTCTCATAATAATAATTTTTATATCATTACATTAATAAATATGCATATATATTTAGTTTTATTTAACTTGAAATAAGATTTTGCTTTTAGGCTCATTTTATGTCAAAATGCACAAAGATGCATACCCACTAACAGCTGCAGATGAATGTATTGAATTGAATCTAATATACATATTTATGATTGTGTACACAACTACACATGTATACATAAGCATAATTATTTAATTGTGTATACTAAAACTATGCTGAAAACAAATTGTGAATTACAAGTTAATTAGACCGTTTCCAAATTTATATTATACAGTAGAAATCTTCTATAGTGAACTTCAACCAGTTCACTATAGAGATGTTTAAGAGTTGAATAGAAATTTTGGTTTTTGAGACTCAGGATGGCGAATCAGGATGGTTCACTACACATGACTTCATTATAGAGGAGTTGTACTGGTAGAATGTCTCTCTCTTCAAATAAAACTAATTTACTATATAGAGATGCATAGGAAACTTATGGCAATTTGTGATAGACTAAATTAAATATGTTCACTATACAGAGGTAAGATCATTATACAGGAATATACAAATCAGGGTGATTCAATATACAGAAGCTCATCATAAAAAAAAACTAGGTACATATGGTTTACATTTTAAAACGTTATTTTAACCCTTTATGTTCTAAATGAATTTGAACGTTGAAAAAAACTATAATATCCGTGTAATACATTTTCAAACCAAGTATATTGAACAATAAAAAAAGTTTAATTGGAAATATATCACCATTGTGCTCATAATAAATAAATAGAGAAGTATACCAAGTACAACATTGGAACATCCGAAAATACTATGAGTGACGTCACGCCAAATATTTTCCATTTGCTTTTAAATAAAAAATGTGAAATTATTCAGTAAAATGTGAATTTTCATGGAAATTATCTAACCTAAAATTTTTTTAGTCAGGTTTTACACTCTATTCACTCATAATATTCACCTAATAATTCTTATAATATTATTCTGTGCGACGCCATTTGTTTACATCGTTTCTGAACAATGTACCAAGTTCACCGTCAATGAATTCGAAACTTAGTATAGTTCTCTATTTAATTATTTACTATGATTGTGCTTATTTACCTTTAATGAAAGCGTACACATTGGTTCTAATACATGAGAGTGTTTACATGCGTTCCATAATACATGATAGAGTGCACGTTAATTTTAATAAATAAAATCGTACACATGATTACACATGAATAATACTCTATTATTCCGCAAAGTATATTATTTGAAAGAGGACTGATAGGTACACCTATAGGACAGTGTTTCTGAAACTGTAGCTAAATTATCCTGAGCGGGTTAATGTAAATATTTATAAATGTCATGCATTAAATGTAGTTTTTTGTAAATTTTCTATATAGCGACATTCCTGCAATATTTTCAATCCACATTTTTTTGAAATATAGCAACTTAGTATTATTTATTATTACTTATTACATTAAAAGTATTCTTAGCACCATTATTTATCCTTTTGTATTCCAAGAAGCTATAGCTATATATAATGAAATTTTTAAAGTGGGTATAACTTCTGAAGAAAGTAATCAAAGTTAAGAAACACTGTCATAGGGAATAAACTATAAGGAATTAAATCTTATAAAGGCACAAATCATAGATACCAAATAAAATAACGAGGTAAAATTTGATATTAGGTAATAATAATAGGTAATGATATTTCGTAATAAATGTGTGACAGTAAGTATATATTGTTATTTATGTGTGTTATTTTAATAATCGAATATTACTATACTCTATAGTCTATACTTTATAATTTACTGTTGTTTATAATCAGATAGTATTTTTTTAGTAATAGGAAAGTACAATATTCCGACAGTTACAGAATACATGCAGTTACCTAAATAATTCCGACAGTTACATGCAGTTACCTTATTATATTTTAGAACCTCCAAGAAAAATATATTTTATTATTATTGAAAATGGTTCACAGATGTTATTAAAAACATATAAAGTTGTACTCACCATTGCAAGTCAAAGGTCGATGTTCTGTTAGCGTCACTATGATAATGTAATCTTCCTGTAATTTTACATCGACATATCTCATTAAATTTGGTTCAATATTTTCCTTATTAGTATTAATGAGTGTTACAAAGATACAACTTTATTCAAAGGAACTATATACAAAGTTCCACACATAACCCTTTATAAATACCAACCGTAGAAGTTGGACATTAATTAATCAATTAATTAATGAGACACTAGAAACACGCAATGAGTATTTTGATCGAACAAATAATTTTGTGAATCCTTGATGTCCTAAAATAATTTGAACGTAAAAGCTTAAATACTCTTGTAATATTTAGGTAAACTAAGTATATTGAATAATAGAGAAAGATTTTTTTTAAACTAACATAAGAATTCACAATGGTCCTGATAAATGAAAGCGTGAACACATGTGTTTACCGATCGTTGAACAAAAATTCCTTATTATTTCAAATTATCACTCAATATATATTATTTGAAAGGTGACATATAAATTATGCATATGAACTCTTAAGACATAAGGAGTTAACAATTGAATAAGTCATGTAAAATTAACATGATTATTTATTAAATGACTGATCTGTAATTGGCTTTACTGGTGTGCTCACACAGTCTTCTTATTAATCTTAAAACAAAGAAGGCTTGTGTGAATACGATCAAAGAAGTAGTTATGCTTATCATTATATAATATATACATATGGTAATATGTGTACATATTACGGAGTTTAAACATGCTTTTGGTAACTATGGCTATACGAGCAACTGCTAGTCAGTCAATTCGTAGACAAATTTCAATATAATAATTAAAAGGGGTAGCAAATCTTATTTTCATTGTAAATTGAATGAACATTGTCTATAATATGCGAGACTTCTTCAGAATAATGATATCAGCTAAGTGAATAACATTGTTGTTATAATATTGGTGAGTGATAACGATATATCGAAATTATTTCGTAGAACACATACCTTCACCGCCACACCAATCGATTTTGTCTTTTTCTTGATTCGACCCAATCGCTCCCAAAATCTTTTAAAATGGTTCAATTCAATTTAAAATAGTTGGTATTCATATTAAAATAAATCAAATTGAAATTAATATAAATTTAATAATGATGAATATCTTCGATTTACGAATTTTTTCACTTACTTATAGCAATTATTCTCTTTTTTTAGTTAATGTAAGTGTTACGTACTATATAAATTTAAGATTTTTTTAATTTTAAAGATTACAAATCATTACTTTAATGAAGTAAAGAATATTTAGAAGAATTATTAGGGCCAGAAAGCTTTTTGGTACTTAAACATGGTAGGTACCAAAGCTCTTGGTAGGTACTAAATCTCATGGTAGGTACCAAAGCTCTTGGTAGGTACTAAATCGGTACACGGAAAACTGCCAGGCGGAAGACTACCAGGCGGAAAACTGCCGAAGCGGAAAACTGCCAGGCGGAAAACTGCCAGGCGGAAAGCTGCCAGTCATTTACTGACAATTGAAAGACTTTAGTCAATAATAACATTTTAATTTATAATTAAACGTTAAGGAGTTAAAGAACATTCATTTTTACTTAGTATACAAAACAAAAATAATAGTTAAATGTAGACAATTTATTAGAAAAATATGTAAATATATAAATATTAAAGATATATATGAAATATTATATAGAAAATAAAAACTAAAATCTTTCTTAGAAAAGGTTTAAAATATTAAGAGAAGAAACAAAGAAATATAAGTATTAGGGGCAGAGTACAATTTCTTTGTTTACACAACGTATCTTTAAATTATCAGTTCATAACGCGCTAACTGTCTGATTTTTTTTTATAATTTGAGAATTGAACAAGCCTTCAAGCTTAGTATTTTTCAATTATTATGTTCTTTAAATGTGTTTATAACTAAATAATAAAAGTAAAATAATACATAAATTCCATTAAGTGACTGGCAGTTTTCCGCCTGGCAGTTTTCCGCATGGCAGTTTTCCGCTTCGGCAGTTTTCCGCCTGGCAGTTTTCCGCTTGGCAGTTTTCCGCCTGGCAGTTTTCCGGACACCACTAAATCTCATGGTAGGAACCAAAGCTCTTGGTAGGTACTAAATCTCATAGTAGGTACCAAAGCTCTCGGTAGGTACTAGTTACCAAAGCTTATTGTAGTTCTTGGTAGGTACCAAAGATCTTGGTAGGTACCAAAGCTTATGGTAGGTACTAAAGCTCATGGTAGGTACTAATTAAAGCTCATGGTAAGTAGGTACCAAAGCTCATGGTAGGTACTAAAGCTAATGGTAGGTACCAAAACTTATGGTAGGTACTAAAGTTCATGGTAAGTAGGTAGCAAAGCTTAATTATGGTTGGTACTAATTCCCCCGCGGCAAATTTCCTTGGGACAAGAGTGGGACTTGACTGCAACACATAGTTGCGACTACATTGGGACCCATGATTGGGATAACCTTGTTTTTTGTACTTGTTGGGCCAAGGTTGAGACCCAAGATTGGGACAAGAAAAGTTCCCAATGTTGGGAAATATTTACATTACTGTTCCAATATTGTCCCAAACCCACTATAAATGGGACAACATATTAGGACAATGATGTCCCAATGTTGTCCTGTGACTAATACTAATCACAAGGTTGTCCAAAAATATTTATTTATTTTATTATGGGCTTAACCTCTTCCTCTGAACTAAAGACTACATCGCAGACGTCAAAAAGGAAAATATAAACAAGGGACTGAAAGAAGAAATCAGACAGGAAAGTGGCTCCTAGAAAAGAGTCACCTACCATGCACCGTCGGTGATATTGTTAATGAATGCAGATTAGATACTCTGTGAATGCAGTCATTTCCTTAATAATTAAATATCTGCTTAATTTCTTAATTATTCATCTTGCAAAAGATATTATTATGTAATTGTTTGAAGAAAAAATCAATTATAAGCTATAGTGTATTTGATAAATGGAAAGAAGTTTCACTCTGTGTTTAGAGCTAGCACTAAAATCAGAAGAATTGAATAAGAAGTTATTGAAGGTTAAAAAAATAAGTAAAACAAAAGTTACTCAATTATTTGATTTATTCATAACAGTAATTTATACAAGTTAACAACTATTATAACAGCTATCTTGATCAGAGTAACTGACACTTGTCAAAAAAAAATCTTCCGAATAAAAGAATACATACTTATATGTAATTAAAATGCAGAAATAATTCATACAATCTAGAGTCCAAAGAAACTGGAGAGATAAAGGCCTTTTCTGTAACCTCAGTATAGATCCACCTTAGCAGAGCAGGGTCACATAAGTAAATTGCGGCTCTTTAATTTTTAATTGCGGCCCTCTCAAGTGAGTCTCTAAAACATTGTGAATCGAAATTACATTGAAATGTTGCATAGGTATCAAAAGAAGCGCAGTGCATGCTATAATTTATCAATTCAAATTTTCATCGTGTGTTTTGAAGCTATGATGTTTCTGTTGTTAGAGGCCGCAGTTAGTTAGTATGCAGTAATTTACCTGCTTGACCATAACTAGGGGTAAATTTTTGCTTTAGATTCGCCACCGATTTTCGATATTTTAACTCAATATAAAGGTAAAAGGTATAATTTTATAACGTTTTTCACGAATACCATTTGTTGTGGAAATTCTTGGGTCTCGATATAGTATAGCACAATTAATTTTCCAGTAGGCTGATTTTGGCCAGCCTGCAGAATATGGGACATTTTTAACATTTTCTGTGTGAACAATCCTTTATTTCCTCCTATATTTACATGTATTTTACTGAGAACAGAAGCTAAAAAAGAGGATTTCTTGGAGAACAGTGTACCAGTTCCTGCAGTCTGGGATTTTGGTAGGGAGTCTGTGAAGATACAATTATTGAAGTTTATATCTGTTATAGCATCAAAAATATGTATATTGTGGGGACATAAATGTCTTAAAATGGCTCCTTTTATCTTTATAAAGTGTCAAAATATTGAAAATCAGAAGCGAACCTAAAGCACAAAAATACAAAGCTAGGTCCTACTTTTACTATTTTTCAAATTGAATGGACGTAATATTTCAAAAAATAAACGAACCAAATTGGTTTAGATATAAATTTCAAGGTTGATAGCTTATTCGGGAGGGGTAACTACTATCTGCTCATTGTTACGCATCTATGGTCCATGAATTTGAACAAAAATTGGAGAAAATATCGGGATAGTAGTATAGGGACACGCCTGGGATAACAATATTGATTCAACTGTGATGTCCCATTGTTGGAACAACATTTCTCCCAAGTACCCGAGTAAGTCCCTATGACACAACCTTGTCCCAATCATGTCCCAAGAAAGTTATGCTGCCTGGGAAAGCTCATGACTGAGTCTGAAATTGTTATGATCACAACAGAACACAAACTGCGTTATTTAAAACAGAAAATCAATGACGTTAATCCAAAAATCACTCAATTTCTGTGCTTGCAAGCCTGTATAGTGTATAATCATGTGCAGAAACACTTCACAAATTTTCTTTAACATCACACCAACTAATGCTGATACAGTTGATTACAACCATTATTAAGGAACTTACCATGAGCCTTGGTATACCTACCAAGAGGTAAGAGCTTTAGTACCTACAAAGGCTTTGATACCAACTATGAGCTTTGGTACCAACCAAGAGCTTTGGTTCCTACCAAGAGCTTTGGTACCTACCAAGAGTAAATTTTGGTACCTACCAAGAGCTTTAGTACCTACCAACGCTTGGGTACCTACAATGAGCTTTAGTTGATTGAAAAATAGATACTTAAACATATTTGTAGCAAAAGTATGTCACATGTGTGAAATTTAGGCTCTGCTCCGCTGTGTTTTGTGCGAACACCAAGATCGCGCCGCTGCCCTTCGCTTACATGTGAACACCTAAACCGCTCCGCTTGTAGTGTGCACGTACCATTAACGAGAATTTTAGAAGAATCTTCTTCTTCGTATATAAGTGGTGTATTGGAAGGGCGAAGGGCTATTCTAACTCTCCCCATTTGTCTGTGCTTAATCTTAGTTGTCAGTGCTCACGGGAGAGTCTAAAGAAGTTTACGGGTTTGGATAGACTTTGACGGGGAGACATCTTCCCACACTTCAGTCTTAGCTAGGCTTCATCGCAGGACTTAGATGGTAAAGATTCTTTTCCGCTATATAGCGGTATAGATGGATCCTGAAAGAGTAACTAAATCTTGCATTCCATGGGCCTCTGCATATATCCGTATCCCGACAGCAGAGATTGAACGGAAGAGTCAGAGCTTAGAAGGAGATAAAAAGAGGGATCAAGAAACTGAAGCCGATTAGAGAATAGCATCTGATGTTGCAGAGTAGCCATTCAATGACAGTCTTCGACCAAGCTAATAAGCATGGCTCAAGTGGAGGTTGGCATTCAATACATATGCGCTAGTAAAATGGTTTCGAAGAGATTTCTGTCTGTTTGATATTGAAAGGTGAAACCATCAACCTCCAATGTTTGACCCAAGTTGTAAGTTAATCTACTCCATTCTTGAATTAGAATTGGCACATTTTAAACTATATGTGTGTTTTTATTAGCCTTGTTCATTTGGTATATTATTTGATTTGAAACGATTTGATCCTGTAACGGCTAGGGTTGAATCGAATATAGGTTCATACTGCGAAAAACTAATCCGTTTGAATTGCTGAAACTCCGTGACTATAATTTTCTGACCTATTCATATATCGTATAGATAGCAATAAAGATAATACAACTCGTTTTGTTCTATTTAATTTTATACCGGGTGACCAATAAAAAACTGGTCAAAAGTAAATGCTTATAACTTCAAAACTAGTTGATGTAGAAAAGTAAGACAAAAATCACATAAAATAGTATATTCACAAGTTTTATTCGGTATATAACAAGTGTTTGAATCCTTACCGCTGTGCTTAATATAGAGATTAATACTTTTTTTCAAAATTAGCGATTACTGCAACTAATATATTTTGATTACTTCACGTATTACCTGCTTCAAGTCTTCAATCAGGTTTGGTTTCAATTTAAATACCATCTCTTCAACATATATCAGAGATAAAATCCAAAGGTGAAAATCCAAGGGACTTAATTGGACAGAGAAAACAGTTCGGTGCGAAATAATCTTGTCCTCGAAGTGATTTTTCAATCAGTCTACTGCAGATAAGAATGTGTATGCAGTTGCAGTATCCTAATGGAACCAAAAGTCAAGATGATTGTCGTTAGTCATTGCAGTATTAAACATTTCAATGTATCCGTCGGTGTTTACAGAACAAACATTTTCAGTCTCTACATCTTTGAAAAAAATATTCACCATGCATGGATTATGCGAACTTAAACCGCACCGAACTGTCACTTTCACCGAGTGCAATGGTTTCTCAAACACTTCATTTCTTGTCCATTATTGAACAAATTGTTAACCATTTTAACTTATATATCCTTGTTGTATTGAATGGCATATTTTCTCTTAACTTTAGTTGCTTAAAGGATAATGTTTATAAATGAAAACACGCTATTCAATAGCTAGTTGCCTAATGATTCATGAGGGTTGATTAAAATGTGTTGACGAAATATCCATTATGTTTAATTGAGACATCTGTATCCCCTATTCGATAGTTTTCAATATCTTTGATATCAAATAAAACTTGAGAATATATTCTTTTATGTGATATTTGTTTCATATCTCTACACCAATTACTTTTTGAGTTCTAAGCATTTACTTTCGACCAGTTTTTTATTGGTCACCCGGTATCATTAATTACCAGGCGGGCCTCTGAAACCCGAGTGAGATAAACAAGCTGTTGCGTCACGTTTTACGTCAAACTTGCGAATTTCTTGCATGAATATTAACTAAAGTCAGCCCAACCATTCAAAGATCAATTTTGTCTTGTTCGTATTATTCAGAACATAAAAACTGGGACTAAAGATGTTACTTTTACTCTTCTAAAAAAGACGGAAATCTAAGATGCACTGCAACGTCTGTCAAAAGAGCATTAGTAATTTATTGGTCACGTCAAACTAGATTGAATCAGCTGATTACCATACCCGTTATGTTCCTTTACCCTGGTGATAATAATGTAAATCTATGCATTAAGTTTTGTGAATGAATATTTGGAACTTATCTCTTCAATATTTATTTATTTTTCTACAAGATATGAAAACAGTTCAGAGCGAAATAATCTTGTCCTCGAAGTGATTTTTCAATCAGTCTACTGCAGACAAGAATATGTATGACATGAGGCCTCTAATGCTCTGTATTTTGTCTGTTTTTTCTAGTGATAATGAAATGAAGAATTAGTTATTTATATGACAAAAAACCTAAACCGTCAATTAAATTAATTGAATATTTTCCCTATGGAAATCGTAGCACACGTAATAAAATTGCTTCGTAGCAATAATAAATTAACACGCTACCAAATGGAAGATATAACTTAACAAAATGAAAGAATGTTTTAATTGAAAAATAAGCTTAATGAAACCACCGAAGTAAACCCTCCGATCACAGGCTATTGGATAATAGTTGAATAATTTTTGAGTTATTGAGCTATAAATGACCTTGACCTTTGACCAGATCGTTCCCAAAATCTAATCTAATGGTTCCTTGATAATGACCAATTATTGTCCAACCAAATTTCAGAAATTATTTTCATTTTTTTTTTTTTGAGTTTTGCGAATAACAAAATTATTATTATTTTAGGAACAAATAAAGATAACGGACTAGAGTACATTATCTTTACTAGGTTAAATTCTGGTCCGTTATCTTTACTAGCATATTTCTGGTCCGTTAACTTTATTAGCTTCATTTCTGGTTCGTTATCTTTACTTATGAAATCATAAAATATTTGACCAATAATTAGAATAAGAACATAATTTTTGAATCACAGATACCACATTAAAGGATTTAAGCAGAATTTTTTTCCCATCTTTTTACTACTCGTTCTTCACAACTTCAAAATGGATCACGTTTTTTATCAATTTTTTCAATTAATAAAATAAGCAAAATTAATGTATAATCATTAATATTTTCATTTATATTGTTGTATATTTATAAAATGGTATAATAATATTTATATAAAAGTTAAAAAAATTTCTGGTCCGTTATCTTTACCAGCTTCATTTCTGGTCCGCTATATTTACTTGCACCATATTTCATTACAACAATTAAGATTGCAAATGAATAAATTTTCAAATATAATTATTATTATCAATTGTCTATCGTGAACTATTTCTTATAATCAGTAACTGGGGAAATGTCATACTGTTACAGATAAGGATAAATTAAATCTCATTTCTGCTATTAATATTTAAGCCAATTACAGAAAACCAACACAATTGATTTAGTATCATTTATATGCATCTTTATCTTACCTACGATAAAAAAACTATTCATATAGACTGTAACTATAAACTAAAATAAAATTTCCTTAATATCAATAATCAATGAAGAAATGTGTATATCGTATTGAAAATACGACTCTTAATTCTCTTTCAACAGAATTAAATTCAATATTTCCTGTTATGAACTATAATATCTACTTGCATAGATCAATTGATATATTAATTCACGAACTCTGAAAATATCAATTGTATTTCATGGATGTTCAATGTTATAATTTTTTTTAATAAATCCCGTTTCTTTCAATCAAATACAAATATCTCAGAAAGCGTAGATGTATGTATATTTACTATATAGAGCAAATTAATAATCTGAAATTTATTCCTCTGAAATAGCCTTATAACCTAAGGCAACTAGGATTAGAGGTCTCTCTCAGAGGATTTAGACAAAGTTTTCCCAGTAATAACATCTTGCCATACGGTCTCTGTATAAACCCCCTTTTCGATTATTTTTCTAACATCTCACATACATGCTCACATGTGTATTTTTATGTTAGTGCCAATAAACCATAGCCGGTTATTTACACACTATCATTTCCAGCGTAGTTTATTAAAAGTAATGAAATCAGTAACTAAATTATTAAGAAATACATCATGTAAGCAAAAATCCAAATTATTATGCACAAGCCCATGAAATATGTAAGTCTAGTATCTATTCTTAATACTATACGAATATAATAAACCCTTTTATATATTTATTTTCAAACAACTCTCGTTTCGCATTGTTACTACACTTTATATTTTTTAAGTTCAACTCTGTCAACTTTTCCGGACGGCATAAATGGGAGAGCTTCCATAAACACAATGCCACCTCTAAGCGCATGAGTGTCAGGAAGTTTATCAGCAACCAGTTGGTGAAGAGCCTCTTTGGTCACGGAAGAATCTTTCAATACTACAAAAGCTCGAGGAGCTTCCAAGTACTCAGGATGAGGAACTCCAACGACACACACACTGGCCACTCCAGGATGAGACATCAGAGCGTCTTCCACTTCAGCAGGGTACACCTGAAGTATGAATGTAATAGAGAGTATTAATTGGAACAGAGTCTTGTATATAAAAGATGAAACACACACGGATCAAAAAGCTCCACTATGCACAAACACACCAAATAATTATTAATCAATTTGACGTAAATTGATGGAGAAATAGTTAAAAACGTAATTAAAAAAGTAATTAAAAATCTTGTATGTGTCTGGATTTTCAAAGAACTCCTTTAACAATAATTTTGCACAATTATAAAAGATGAATGAATCACAGTTTGCATTGATCTATGATTCACCATGATTACCAATTTCTTACAAATTTAAACAATAATGATGAATTTATCACTATTACATAGGAATTTTTGAACTGCATAAAGTAACAAGTTATTTCGCGAATAATTGTCAAAATATAAATAACCCACTGTTTTGAATGCCGTTTTGATCATCTCCTTTATTCGGTCAACTAAAATAACTCGATTGTTTTCGTCAACCATTCCAACATCTCCAGTACGATACCATCCATCTGTAGTCTTGGACTTTGAATTTGCCTCAGGATTATTCAAATACCCAGAGAAGACCTGAAAAGTATTTTTTTCCAAAAATGAAAAAAATGGTACTCCTCATACATGTATGAATTATTTAGTTTAAATTTTTTGTACATACCGCTTCATTTTTAAAAAGGATTTCACCCTTGCAATTGGCAGGCAGAGATTTCCCGGTTTCCAAATCCATTACTTTAATTTTCACATCATTCATAATCGCTAGTGGAACTGAACAGTCTTGATCGTAAATTGTTGTCATTGCAATTCCCATGCTCTCACTCAACGAATACGCTGTAATTATTATATTTCATCTTAGAATTACGAATATTGAAAATAATATTTCATAACCAATTCACTTGTTTTTATATTTACCATTTTGGACTTTGATCTCTGGAAAAGTCTTCTTGAATTCTGAAATCAGAGAGCTGGTAAGAACCCCTCCAGTAAGCCAAATGGATTTCAAACTCTTCAAGGCTGAACGTCTCCCTTCAGAATATTTGAGCAAGACTGTCAATACTCCAGGCCGTGTATGAAATCGATTTACCTGAATTTATCAAAACTGTTAATTTTATTGTTGAAATAAAGTAAATGCATTTAACCATGAGCTACAAATTATATCAGATCTTGAAACCTTGAAGTGTTCAATTTCATCGACCGATTTTTCTACTTCAAAGGTCTTCACGATGACTTTATACCCATACTGCAGTCCACAGAGGAGTATCCAGAACGAGCCAAAAGTGTGATTCAACCTCTGATTGGCATAACTGACTACTTGATGGTTTTCTGAAAAGATAAGTGAATTAATAATGAAGCACTGAGATTGTGTATATAAAGTTTGAATTTGCTGAAGTCACATTCACGTATACACTGTACAGTTCTATAAAAAATGTTCTGGATATAAATTACCTGTAGTTTGATCAAGGTGATTCCATGGTGGTTTCCTAAAACTCTGACAAGCATAATTAAAAGACTTATGTGATATTAACATTGCTTTTGGCAGACCAGTAGATCCACTGCTATAGATAATGCAGATAACGTCTTCGATATCAACCTGTTTTCAAGTAAAAATAATTTTATGAAAAGGAATTGAAGGTTTCAATTAGACACATCCCATATATAGAATGAAGAAAGTTATATCAGATATTATATTTAATGAAATAGTTTTGATAATAGATTTAGGTGAAATTATTAATGCTATTAAAAGTTCCTACCTCTGTTGGTTTCCTAGCAGTGATTTTGACATCATTTAGTATATCAGAGAAGGTTATTTCATTTTCCATTGGCAACTCATCGCATCCGATGAAGAGTTTAGAGAATTCTCTGCCAGTTTTTTCAATTGCTTCTTCCATTCTTTCTTGTTGTGATTTGTGAATGATAACATCACGAATGTTCAAAGAATCCAAGCGTAGAACAATATCCTCTGAAAAAATGGACTCAACTCTCATCTTAGTTCAATTATTTTCAAGATATTAGTATTACAAAATTCTTACCAACTTTTGTCCCCACACTAATTCCAGTATTGATCATTCCAGCGGCCATCATCCCCATGATGCAAACAGCAGCTTCCACGGTGTTTGGGCTGATCATCCCTATGATGGTTTGCTTTGGGTATTTGGCACTGAAGTAACCACACCATTTCTCAACTTGTTGTCGGAGCTCTTTGTAGGTAATTTCTTTTTCGGTGTAACCACATACCTGATCAATAAGATTTGCATTATTATAATATTACTTATTCTATTTTACATATAGATATTAGAAAGATACTACCAGAGCGATCAAATCATTGAATTGTTCCCAATCTTGAAATAAGTTTGAAATGAAGTTTGCTGCTGGAAAAACAGGCAGGTCCGGATAGTCTGATGTGAAAATGTGCTCCTCTTCCATTGTAGCGTTTTATCACTTTACAATTTATTCTTTTAGACTAAATGAGTAATCTGATGTGAAAGAAGAATAAACTTATTCTGTTTTCCCTTCTTTAATATAGTGAATTTCCTGACTATATAAGGAATATTGGAAAGTTATACATTTCCCTCTTTGTGGAGGTCTACATTTTCAATGTGTAGCTATGTCGAATTGAAAAGTTAAAGTATAGTATAGTTTCAAGGTATACTTTCATGTAATTGAATTGAAAAGTACTGTCATGTGAAATGTATTATCATTGTAATGAGTGAATAAAGAAAGTATTTTAAACAATCGAAGTACTGATTGAAGGGAGTTATAGAAGAATCATTCTAACCACGGCTACACTATGTATAATGGACGATATGGCGTGACCGTTTATAACTATTAATAATCCATTGATTACTAATACTCTTTTCTAACAATCTTAGAAAATATATATTCATAATGTAAGATTTATAGGTTTGAACCAGGATACAGTAAAAAAATAGAGTATGGTAATAAGCTCTTCGAATCTGGTTTGACGTGACCACGGCGTGACCGGAAATGGCGACTCTTACCACACTTTAAAACATAGGACTACCTATTTAAACTTTGACACCTCTAAATTTATTTTTATCTTATCAAATCAATTGAATTTCCATTATTTCATTCCCCAATTGTCATTCAAAAGAACTACAGTTTAGCACTTAACTAGCACTAGTTTAGGCTCCTAGGTAGTATATGTTTAAGACCTTATTTCTTATACATAGATAAGTAAAATTAATGAACAATAAAAACACACCTGAATTGTATCGATATATTCAACTTAGAGGTTCATTTGCCATTTTCGCTTTTCTTTTACACGTAACCCTTTGTAAAATGACTTTAAACTTTTCGATGTTAACATACAAATACGATGAATTATGAGCTGCTCGGTCACAAACAAGAAATGTGTTGCTTTGGTGACGCCATATTTTCTTGCGTCGTCTACTATAGTTACTATACCCGTTATGCTCCTGTACGCAGGTTTGTACTGTATCTGTGTCAGTGTGTTCAGTACTATAGGCTATAGCAGTGGTTCCAAAACTTTTCAAAATATTTTACATGGCGGTCCCCTAGAACATAGTTTTTCCATATCAGGGTCCCCAGAAGTGATAAATATATGGTAGGTATGACTAATACCCTTCACTGAAAATATATATAAACAGTGGTACAAGTTAAGAAGATCGTCGCCATTACGAAACTTTAATTTTATTATGCATCGTAGTTGTTTTTAATTTGATACATATAAAACATCGAATAGGGAATATTTTTTGTTCATGGTAAAAGCAAAACTTCTTCATAGAAAACGACATATGGAAGAAATTGTGAAAAGAAGGGTGCGGGTGCAAGAATTGTACCTCCTACGTTGCAGAAAGACTTGTACAACAAAATAAGGGACATTTATTTTTCAAAATTCCTCCTTTGGAATTGATTTAAAAAAAACTCATTTAGTTCTTCTGAAAAGTACTACTTACTGTTATTATTAATTTTTTTTCATTAGACTTAAACTGTATATCCTCCGTAAATTTTTTACTTAAAATTATATAATGGTTATCTTTGGATGCGTAAAGACTTGGACAACAACGTGAAGTCTACTTTATTTTGAAATTCGTCTTCGATCTAAAGTTATGACGTCGCAAGAACAAAATATTTTCAAAAAGTGTTTTGAATTTTGTAATTTTAAAAATTCACGATTTTTTCCAAATCTCTCTTTATATGAATAAATTGTGATTTCATACCATAAACAAAAAGAATTTTTCAAGAATTTTCAATAAATATCTAAGCTCTAGGATGCATAATAATGAAACAGTTTTGTAAGTGGAACAATCCCCTTATCAAAACATTGAAACGAAAAATTTACCATTAAAAAAATAGGTTATTACATTACTAGCATTGTTCCCGTTAGGATGTGCATTGGGCAAGTGCGCAGTAAAATTTGAAATACTTGCATAAAATAATGCTGTGCAATAATTTTCCATTAAGAAATAAAATAGATACAAAATATTGAACAATAAAACCTATAAGCATCGTAAGATGATTTTGTCGTAGCTTCGCAATTTTTTTATATTAAGAAATATAATACATTGATAAAATTGAGTCTGTAAATAAGGACAGATCCAACTTTAAATTATTGTAATTCCAAACCAACAAAAGCCAGATTCAGATTTGCAGGGATCATTTTATTGCAAACCATTGAAGAATAATCAACTCCTATCCAAATTGTTCAAAATTTACCCCCATAGACGCGCATCATTTTGTCAGAGCAAAGAACAACAATTTCAAAAACGCAAACTGTTTTGGCGTATGTACTTTTGTGCACCTAAATACAGATAGATGCACAGTTGCACACCTGAAATATTAAATGAACAGTGAATAATTTTCTTAAGACTGACACTGATTGTAAGAGTTTTCCTTATGTGTCCCAACATTTGAACTTGGGCATGACAGATCAGTTGGTATTTTTCATAACCTCTCGCGGTCCCATGGAAACCCTTCGCGGTCCCCTAGGGGACCGCGAACCCCAGTTTGGGAACCGCTGGGCTATAGCATATATGCACCGGTTAAGACTCTTTATGTCTATATAGTTATGCACTATAAAAAATGAATAAATAACAGTGGATAAAGTCTGCAGCTTCATTACTCAGATAAATGTTATAGTAGGTAACTAAATGGTTTTGCCATACATGTTTCCTCTGCTTGTACCTTTTAACCTGTTAAGAAGTTTACAAATATCTAGCAACAAATTTTGCAAAATATTAAAAGACAGAAACTTTTTCCCACGAAATATTTATAAATGGAACAAAACTGCATATTGTTTTTTAGACAAAGTTTATCGGTAGTACGATATATCACTTGAACTGAAAGTAACTTAAACGTCAATGCATGCATGAAATCAAGATAATTAAGTCAAGAGTCTGATAAAAAATGTTAATCTAATCTCTAGCTGTTGATTGCTGATTGGCTATATTCTTGTCTTGGAAATATAAATCGAAGTTGATAATTGTGATTCACTACGATTGCACCCTTGACAATAAAGCGTTTAGAACTTCCACTCTGGAAAGTCTTATGCTGTTTCGAGTGAGACTTCTAAAATGCACCGACGATAAAAACTAAGTCTACCGATGCTGAGCAGAAGTACACTACTGTAAGCATCTTGATCAATTAGGGTGAACATGTTTATCTCCTTCAGATGAAGAGTGACTTATTTTCAGGTCTAATGTAATGATGATGAAAACCAAATGGGTTAAAATTCCAATTAATAATTTTGAAGACAGCTAGACTTTTATAAATCAAAATAATGAGTTGATAGGTGGCTCTTCTTTGCAAGACTGCTGACCGAAACTAGAGGATAATCAAACACCTACTCACTGCATGAGTATTCAATAAAGACTGACTCTCTGATATTTATACATCTACATTCAACATATACTTTATGTGTATATAAACACTCAGTGGTCAGACTGGTATACCGCTTAGAGTGGTACAGTACTAAGCTAATATAGTTACTAAGATTACCACATTATATATTGTAAAAACGACTATATTATCCAAATCCATAGTTATTATACTGTATAATTTTTCAGTTTCAGTGTGGAAGTGCCATGTTGTATATATTTATATATTAGGGAAATCTGCAAAATTTGAATGATTATAATGTCAAAGATGGTGTTGATTTCGCAGTAAAATTTACTGCAGGAGAACATACACTCTGAGAAATTAGTTACCTTTAATTACACGGCCCAATAATGATTATCATAGAACTCTCTCACGGCAGGCAGAGATGATAATTAACCCTATAGCAACTGCCTCATGTCGCTATTATATTTTGAGTACCTAATGGTATAAATGGAGGAAACGCATGATAATTCATAATTAAATGACAATATAAGGGAAATTAAACACGAATATGAGTTTTACCATTAAATTGATACACAATAAACATTATACCATGCTTTATACCAAATTACTTATAATTAATTAAGTTACGTATAAGTTTTTAGCTCTCTTTTGAGAACTAAATCAATCAATTATGGGTGTCCTTTTGATATTAAAAAATTCTAAAACTAGCGAATCAATGAAAAATATTTTTAAATTTTATATTTTAACGTGTAGCTAATTCATTAGTAATTTTTATTTATGACCATTCATTTAAATTAACCACGATGTGATGATTTAAGATCTGACCGTCAGCAATAATTATTAATGCTTAAAATGTATTCAACTAATAATTACTAAGACTTCAATCGTATATCTCCCTTCCATCGGCAATAAATAGCATTGCACAACATTTACAGCACAGCCGATAACTGCATTTTATTAGTGTTCAATAAAGCAGGCGGTTACTTCTAAGAGTACAAACTATTACAGCAGTAGTAAAGATAAGATAACATACTAAATAATATAGGTTGTACCAATGACTATAGACATCAAAAAATTATTATCCCTTCATAACCCGAATTAATTTGTACGTGAAAAAAATAGTCATATAATATCCTTGTAATTTAAAGCCAACCAATATAAGCATATAAAACAATAACAAATTTTCCTTTTTTTGAAAGAGAACAAAATTAATAAGCCACAATATTGCTTACGTAAATACCTAATGGAAACTTACATATGTGTTCTAATCGTAGTAATTACAAAGATTAGCATATTATAGGGACAATGCTATAAAATAATTAATAGCTATATAGTCAAATCACCTGAGTCTCTTACTTGACAAGTTTCTAACTATATCTATTCTACGGATGCAAAGCTTATTTTCCGGTTAAATATTCTTCATTTCTGAATGAAATAAAAGTAAAATTGTTATTAAAAATAGCTATACATTCACTATCTCTCAACTATTACGTAGTTTGACTACATGGGTTCTGGGTTAATTTGTACCAGTTGCAGTGTCCCTATATTATACTATACCTAGATTGACAGATTCTATATACTCTGGTTTCTACCGATAGTTTAGAAAAATACCTCTTAATTATCGCCCAATACACATTATTTGAAGGAATTGCAAAGTATCCTTTTTTTCTCAATGATGCAGCTAATTTACTGATGTCAAAATATTGTAGAGATATTGAACCTTGAACATACTTCCTATTTACAGTAATTGTAATTCATTTTAATCCCACTATTTTAGAGTCAATTAACTAATTAATTAATTGTTAATTGAGTAATTAAGGGTCCTGTTGATCTTGAAAGGTTTCAAGGTTTTGTAGATGTAGTTTGAAAAATTTACTTATATTACTTTATAGCTCTATTTAATACCTACTGATAACGTAAACTGGTATTGAAAGTAACTTGGGAAAAATACTTGAAGTACGAGGTATTAGTATTTTATTATGTTCAATTGTTTTATTGAAAAAAAATTTAGGAAATTTTAAAACTAATTAAAATTATTCCAAATATTAACTATTTATTGGCTACTAACTAGACAGATTCGAAGTTTATAAAATTTCAACTTTTGAAAATTAATTCCGGTCGTATAAAAGGTTAATATAATATCTTAAATATGATTATTATCTTAGATATGATAAAATTTAGCCTACTATACACACGCCTATTGATTAGAATGTCACTAACTGAAAAATTATAAATAGCTACCTTATACCTATGATATGTAATTCTGTTAGGCCCCGCTTTTATTACATCCACATCTCATTAAATATGTAAAAATGGCGAGGCATGTCTCAAAGTTATTACAGTACGTAGACATAGAAAACGGAGACATTTTTTTGTGATGTTTACATTACGATAACTTTTACAATCATCAATAATACTATTCAAATGAGGTTATGATAGAAGCTATTGGTTCAGAAATTAGTTTCTAGTTCTTTTAAATATCTACATACAATACGTACAGGATACATGAATATAATATGCTACTAAACAAGTGATTGATAATTAAAAGTGAAATTAACGAATTAAATATCGGTACTGTTTAATTATTTAAACGTGAAAACGTCTGTGTTATCGGACGGTTCCACATTCCTAAGAAACCCATTTCTTATGTATCTGAAAATGTAGAACAAACTATAAATAACATGGATTTTACCTTACTGCCTAAAAACAATTGAAAGAGCATAAAATTAATGTATGTTTCATATCACATTATTTAAATCAAAGTATCAAACTTTAATTAATCACCTTCACTGAGCGAGAAAAATGTTATGGTTCAATTTTTCAACTTTAGATTCGTTCGCTTCTTTTATTTTCATCACGAAGCAACTTAACTGATTCTGGTTATGGCAACAAAACCTTCCGCACTATATAGTGATTAGGCAATTAATTGAACTCTCAAAACAATTCTATTTTTAATTGTAGAAAATGTACTGTTTGAGGAGTAACTTTAAAAATACCCAGTTCTTATTACAATTTTCCAGGCAAGATGAACTTATTCCTGGGATATTAGGTGAATTACCCAAGAATAAAACTTTCTTCTCTGGGATATTCCCTTATTATTCCAGGAATACATCCTCGTTGCCTGAGTTGTTATAGAACTGAGGTGTGATTTACGTAATAGAAGCGAGGCCTGCCTGTAGTGTAAAGAAAAAATGCTAATAAATTTTCCCGAGTGATGGTGATATCTACTCATCTCACTCTAAGAAATGCTGTAGTTCGTTTACATATTTTACATCTATTTATTAATTTATTAATAGTCCAATGATCAATTATTTATTTGTTTTATTATTAATTTAATCTGGTCAGAATTTTTAATTTCACAGAAATTGGAGATGATTATTTGACTATATAATATTACCTCGCCTACTATATATAAGTTATGAAATTATTATAGTTCTGTCTACAGCAAAGGATCCATCTGCAATAAGTGATCTATCTACAGTAAAGGATCTATCTATAGCCAAGGATCTAAATTCTTTGTATAATTGCCCTTTATATCTCTGACATCTACCTATCATATGGTATAAAAGAGGTGAATATGAAATGTAGTATTATATTTATAAACATAAATTTTTTAGCATTATAATATGTAGCAATAAATTATTATTGGTAATTTTCTTTTAATCACAAATATTATCAATTATTGGTTTACTTTTTATTGGGGAGAAAATTGAAATAATTTAAGGGAAAATAGATATTTTTAACAGAAAAAGATTGTTTTTTATTAAATACTTGTAATTAATCATAAGAGAGTTATAACTACAACTTTTAGATTATGTTAAATTAATATACATAAAATTTATCCTTTTCACCTATTTTCGAAAGTGATCAATACAAATTTAGAAGTACCTATTTGATTGATATTAGATAATGTTCAATTAATGATTATAAGAAGCTGTTGATGATAATTTATTATATCCAGCTCTATGTAACTTAGACATGGACTTTGCAATCAAACAGTATATCTTTACCTTTATCATACAGTTAGTATAAAATGTACAAAATTTAACAAACCTATGATTCATATTTGATATTATTATTAAAAATTGTAAATAAGATTTGAAATATTTGAAGCCTGTCTTCCTCTTTACATATTATTAAAGAGAAATCTATTGAAATATATGGCTTTTCACATATTGATAATATTTTATTATTGTATATAAAGAAAACAGAGGTATGTTGAATGATACATGCTTAATGATTAAAATAAATTTTCAAATCGTAAAAAAAAATTTAAAAACTTTTGAAACTCACCGATCAAATAAGAAACAACAATAATGTCTGACCCATGCAATACTCAACTACAAAAAGCTTCATTTGATTAATAAGATATATTTTCAAACTACTTTTATTATACTTTATAATCAATTTAAATCAAACCCTGTCTACGTTCAATTGTTTTAATCGTTACACTTTATAATTTTTAAGTCCAACCCGATCAACTTTACCAGAGGACATAAAAGGAAGAGCTTCCATAAACACAATGCCACCAGTAAGCTCATTGTTTTTTGGAAGTTCATCAGCAACCAGTTGGTGAAGAGCCTCTTTGGTTACGGAAGAATCTTTCAGAACGACAAATGCTCGAGGGGCTTCCACATACTCTTCGTGAGGAACTCCAACGACACACACACTGGCCACTCCAGAATGAGACATCAGAACATCTTCCACTTCAGCGGGGAAAACCTGCAGTAGCAATGTTTTGATATACTAATAACACGTTAACTACGTATTCGTACACATTTGTATCACTATTTGTATTACTGCTCACAGAGAAAGGATTAAATAAAATCAAATTTGATTTGTTTTAACTAATTGTATGATAGTTTGATTTTACCCCTACTTACGGGGTGAGTTGCAGGTACTATTTAAAATGAGTTAAACTGACGTTAGTTAAAACAAAGCAGTCATTTTGACTCGCACCTAAACTTAAAAAAAAGTAGAGCGAACTCTCATAATAAAGGTAACTTATACATCAGATACATTGGATTATCAGTCGTTGTGAGTTACTACAATACACTCTGTCATAGTTGTTTCAACATACGTTAAAATTCTCAAAAAAGTAACTTTTAACTCTATTAGTAAGTTGATTCAATCTATAAAATGAATTGAATTAACTAATGTTTGTTGACACACCACGTCATGGTTGTTTTAACACACATGAAACATGAATGTAGTCCAACTAACTCAGGTAATAGATTTATTCAAAACATAAATTGATGATCCATTCGATATGACCATATATGGGTTGTACTTTTTCTCTGTGTACACATGATTTAATTGTGTAATTGAAAACACATGGAATTGTTTGCAAGGAGTTTCCAAAAAGTTAGAATTATATTATAAATTATATTCCTTAAATTTTAAATCAGTGACGAAATGTCCGGGGACGAATTGCCCGGTGACGAATTGTCCATGTGACGAGTTATCCGGCGCTGAATTGTCCGGCGACGAAATTATTGTCCTAGCACCGTCGAAAACATATGATTCTCATAGTACAAGAAAAACTGGACCGCTGCTAACCAGACCAGAGAAAAACTACTAAGAACAACCTCAATTCCACTGTGATACACACAGTATAAGGGTCTAGGAAAATTTATCGAAAGCAATTGACCGAATGGGAAATTGGTCGAATGGAAAATTGGTCGAATGGAAAATTGATCGAAAAGAAAATTAGTCGAATGGAAAATTGACCGAAAGGAAAATTGATCGCACAATAATTGATCGAGAGGAAAATTGATCGAATAGATCAGCTACTAAACACAAAGCAAATATAAATACGTATATACAACAAAACAAAAGTGGCAGATTATTTTCAATTCTAGTATTTTAACTCATTTGATACTTGATGTATCCTTATCCTTTATTTTATATGTACTTATATATTATTTCCACTGTCTTTCATACAATTTTTAACCAACAATGTACTTCCTCAATATTTTATATGAATTTTGTTTTTGACCTTCGTAGGCTTCATTCACTATCACCTCTTCATTCTCCTCTTCCATCTGGAAGACCTCATGTGCTCTATCCTGAACCTGTCTGTCGTGAATGGGAGAGAAGGAGGTTGTACCACGTTTATCAATTATTTACTATCACCTCTTCATTTTCTTCTTCCATCTGTGAGTTCAGCAAGCGTTGCTTGTGCCCCTTTTGTTCCGGTTCCTTGGTAAGTGACTGCATTCACGGAGTAACTTCTCTGCATCCATGAGCATAGTCACCGACGGGGTTAAGTGACTTTGTTCATGGAGCCACTTTCCTTTATGACTGCTTATATTCCTGTCCCTTGTATTTAATTCCCTTTTGACGTCAGTGCTATGGCTTTTGCTTTCGAAATAGACGTTAAAACTGCACTAAAGTAATTAATTCATTATTTAACTTTCATTTCACAAGTAATCTAGAACTATCTAGATTCTAAAACTAAGAAAACTTAAGTTCTCCAAATTATAATATATTTCAAAGAATATAATGTTTTAGCTAAGCTAAGCAGTTTATTGAAGAAATATTATATATAAAATATTATTACATATTATATAAATTATTATTGCATATTATATAAATTATTATTATATGTAAAACATTGGTAACAAGATCTACTACCTGTAATATAATGCGAGTAAGTTTCTCTGGTAATCCATGGTTTTAGTTATCATTGTCACTTTATAGTGTAGCTAAATCGATCAATTATCATTTTGATCAATTTTCCATTCGATCAATTTTCCTTTCGATTAATTTTCCATTCGACCAATTTTCCATTCGATCAATTTTCCTTTCGATTAATTTTCCATTCGACCAATTTTCCATTCGATCAATTTTCCATTCGACTAATTTTCAATTCGACCAATTTTCCATTCGATCAATTTTCCATTCGACCAATTTTCCATTTGATCAATTTTCCATTCGATCAATTTTCCATTCGACCAATTTTCCATTTGATCAATTTTCCATTCGATCAATTTTCCATTCGATCAATTGCTTTCGATAAATGGTTTTCGGTCAATTGTTTTTGATCAATTTTCCGGATCCCACACAGTAATACAACAATACCACCTCACACTTGAATCACCAATCAATTTAGAGGTAAACAACAATTAATTTCGTGCAGACGTTTCATCAGCAGACGTTTCATCGACGATTTTTCAGAAAGGGGATATTAACTTAAATGAAGATTATTAAATATATAAATGAATATAAGTAATACAAATGAAGAAAATTTTGAAACTTTCTATAAAAATGGCCGCTTTGTAGTTTGTTGTATCCGCTATTAGTTAGGTGTGCTGTATAATTCATAATTTTTATTGACCCGGCAGTGGGTTAGGCGCGGCACGCACCCTTATATACATTTATAAGATTCTGTTATTATCCCTTAACGAAAATTCGTCGACGAAACTTCTATCGACGAAATTTCCTGACAGCGAAATGTCCTATAGACGAAATGTCTGTCGACCAAATGTCCTATAGACGAAATGTCTGTCGACCAAATGTCCTAAAGACGAAATGTCTGTCGACCAAATGTCCTATAGATGAAATGTCTGTCGACCAAATGTCCTATAGACGAAATGTCTGTCGACCAAATGTCCTATAGACGAAATGTCTGTCGACCAAATGTCCTAAAGACGAAATGTCTGTCGACCAAATGTCCTATAGATGAAATGTCCTACAGACGAAATGTCCTATAGACGAAATGTCCTATAGACGAAATGTCCTATAGACGAAATGTCCTATAGACGAAATGTCCTATAGACGAAATGTCCTATAGACGAAATGTCCTATAGACGAAATGTCCTATAGACGAAATGTCCTATAGACGAAATGTCTGTTGACGATATATCTGTCGATGAAATGGCTTCTGACGAAACGTCTGCCAACCACAACAACACATCTATTATATAAAAGACAATTAAGATGTTAAAAACAGAGAGGAAACACTTTCTCAGTGACAAGATACATCACTTTCACTAAATTAAAATACCCACCACAACTCTACACCAAAGCTGAAACACATGCAATCATACTTAATCCAATAAGCATCAACCACTATACATTATGAACATTTACATACCACTAAGAGACACAGGTTCCTACCACAAACCAACAACAGAAGAGCGTGACATACCGAAGATCCCGTTCAATTTCATTATATTTAAAAACCGTATACAACATACTTATTGCAATGGAACCACATTAATTTATAATGTACTCACCACTGTCTGTAATGCAGGCTTGATCATCTGCTTTATTCTGTCGATTATTGTAATTCGATTGTTTTCGTCAACCAATCCAACGTCACCGGTATGATAAAATCCATCTTCAGTCTTAGACTTAGAATTTGCCTCAGGATTATTCAAATATCCAGAAAATACCTAGAATATAGGGTATCCAAATATGAGAAGATAACTCTAAATATATTTGAAATTGTTATTCATATTATTTTTCCACAAACCGCATCGTTTTTGAAAAGGATTTCACCCTTGCAATTGGCTGGTAGAGATTTCCCTGTTTCCAAATCAATTACTTTAATTTTCACATTATTCATGATCGCTAGTGAAACTGAACAGTCATTGTCGTGAACTGTATTACTGGCAATACCCATGCACTCACTCATAGAATATACTGTAATTAAATTCATAAATTATTTTGTTGTTATATATCAAAATAGCACCTCATTAACAAATTGAAATTGAATAGAATTTACGGTTTTGTAGTTTAATCTCTGGAAATTCCTTTTTGAACTCTGCGATCACAGAACTGGAAATGGTCAAACCAGTTGTCAAAACTGCCTTCAAACTTTTTAAGGCTGAACGTCTTCCAAAGGAGTTGTTCAATAAGATTCTCAAGATGCCTGGCCGCATATGGAGGCGATTGATCTGAAATTGAAGAAATATCAATTTATTTGAAGAATTAAAGAAGATTCAACAATTAACAATCATTTTGTAAAATGGTGAGACCTTAAAATGTTCGATTTCATCGATTAATTTATCTTCCTCAAAGTTTTTCACGATAACCTTATGGCATTGCTCTAGACTACAGATGAGTATCCAGAAGAAACCAAAAGTGTGATTCAACTTCTGATTAGCATAGCTAACTGCTTGATGGTCATCTGAAAAGATAATGAGCTTGTATGGTTAAATCGCTGAATATTAAGAATCCTAAAACCAGGTGTGATGTCATAATAATTTTGAGATCACTAATTCAATAAATAAATACCTGCATTAACAATATGATTCCATGATTGGTCATTAAAACCCTTGCAACCATAGTTGAAGGATCTATGCGATATTAACATAGCTTTTGGAAGGCCTGTCGAGCCACTACTATGGATGATGCAAATTATATCTTCAATATCAATCTATTTATGTGAAAAAAAATTTTCATTACTGAAATATATCGAGCGATATCACAAAATTATTATTGTAATAAATTGAAGGAAATATTTATGAGATTTAGCAATCCAAGCACAGAACAAACAATATTCAATAATGCAGCTCTTACCTCTCTTGGTGTCCTAGGAGTGATTTTGACATCATTTAGTATGTCGGAAAAGGTAATTTCATTTTCCATTGGCAGTTCATCGCATCCGATGAAGACTTTAGATATTTTTCTGCCAGTTTTCTCAATAGCTTCTTCCATTTTTTCTTGATGTGATTTGTGAATGATAACATCACGAATGTTCAAAGAATCCAAGCGTAGAACAATGTCATCTTTAGAGAAATTGATTTAAAAAAACATTATAGTATATTAATACCATTTTTTTTTACAAAAATTAGGATTAGGAATATCTTACCAACTTTTGCCTCTTCATTTATTCCGGTAAAGATCATTCCAGCGGCCATCATCCCCATGATGCAAACAGCAGCTTCCACGGTGTTTGGGGTGATCATCCCTATGATGGTTTGCTTTGGGTATTTGGCACTGAAGTAACTACACCATTTCATAATTTGGTGTCGGAGCTCACTGTACGTAAGTTGCTTTTCAGTATATCCGCAAACCTTTATGATAATATGGCATTAACAATCTTATTATATGTTGCATGAATTAATTTAATCAAACAACTATTTTAATGCAATGAGATAAATTTACCATAGCGACCATATCACCGCATTGCTCCCATTTTGTAAATAAGTTTGAAATGAAGTTCGCTGCTGGAAAAGCAGGTAGATCTGGATAATCTGATGTAAAAATGGTCTCCTTTTCCATTTTGTAGCGTTTAATCACAATTTATTCTATGGTACCGAAAAACCAATCTGAATGTAAAAGAAGTCACAATTAATATAATTTTTTTTGCCAAAGCTGGTGAACAGTATTTCAGCGTCTAACCAAAACCAAATGAGGAGAACTTGAAAGCAATCCTCTATAGGTTCTAGATTCTAGAACAAAGGTGGACAGATCTGACTTTTTCGGAAGCCAAATCAAGCTGCTTGAGTGCCACATGATATTTCCTTAATTGTTATAAACGAAATAAATAAATTGCTAAATGTGAATTCTTCCTTCTAGCTAAGAGCAGCATTTACTGCTAAAAGTTTAGCATGTTTTCTCTTGACCAAAGGAGGTTAACCATTGTAAATCGCAAAAAAAGATTGGCTAGGGAGAAATGCAATTATTATTTGTCATAACATAACAATTATTTGTCCAAATTATTGTGCTGCTTGATGTCGTCCTGCAATTATTTGTTCTAGAAAGAATGAGCGAAAATCTTACAAGTAACCGTTCACTTCTCTTGTACAGAGTTCCTTTAGTCGCTTTAAAAGGTTATCGATGCCGGTGCATAATTTATGAGCTTAGAATTAGAAGTAATGATAATTATGACTTCATATACATACATAATTTGTAAATGCTTAATAGCCATTTTTTATAAGTTATAAAAAGATATTCAGTTTAAGATAGGAAGTGGAATATGAATTTTCAATGCACCGTATCAATTGCTATAAAAAAATTGGACATCTTTTGGTTACTTGTTTTCGGTTACTGTGTCATATCGGTTATTGTGTCATATCGGTTACTGTGTATTTATCTTAACTATATGGCAAATAAAGTTTGCTTATCTAATGTTGGTGAGTTTCTTTTCTTTCATATTATGAAAAGAGCCTAGCTGATTTATTTACTTTATTCAATGTTATTCTAGTAACACGGCATTACAAACCATTTTTATCGTCAGGTACGAGCTTTCTAAACAAATACTCATCAATGGGTAAAACAGGTGGTCAAAATATTGTTCTCATATATAATGACTCGGTCAAGATCCAAGAGAACCATTCCTTGCAATCATCAATAATGTGAATTTGAACTTTCATATTACATTTTCTTTTTAAGAACTAAATTTCTTCTATCATCAGTAAATATAAATTGAGAAAAAATTCATGATTGACATATTATAATAGCATTTGAAAGTTCATGCGCTAAGTCTATAACCTGTTTTTTTTTTGGAATCTGTTCAAACAGGAAGGATAAGAAAATATTTCATTAAAACATTATTAATCGAATATCTTATATAATTTGTATTATATAGAATAAACTCAACTGAAGCTGAAGATTTATAATACAATTAGGAATCTCATAATTAATATATTTTCGCCATCAATTAATAAATATTTAACAAAGATTAAAAAATTAATAACAATTTTCTTGTTGTGCTTACCAAACTCCCTTACCATTTTTTATCTCAGATATGATAATAGTTACCCAGAGAGAAGAGTATAGTGCCTCATTAGAAAATTGTATTAATCTTTGATGGTAAATAGTTACACATATAAATTATTTTGACTTCATTTACAAATATTTATTTAATCGAACCAATTTCAAAGTATGCCAGTTCTTTTCCTAGTGACACACAGAAAGTTTCACAGAAGCTAAAATGCGTTAATACACATTAAAGTTGGTGATAATGTAATGACTTTTTCTTCTTGCAATTCGTTTTCTAAATTCTGTAACATGGAGAAATGTTTTGGTGTTTTAATGCAATTATTACATTTAAAAGAAAACTCTTTTGTCAAATAACAATCGCCATGCAAAGACTCTTTACTCTGGTACACAGCTTGTAATGCTTATCAGGACTACAATGTCCCAATATAGGGACTATTAAAACAATGTTAAAGAATTGTTACCCCAGAAAATAATGTTGCTTATATACATAGGTTGTATATACATCATCACAGTGACTCTTTTCTCTGATAGTACATCATCACAGTGAGTCTTTCCTCTGATAGTACATCATCACAGTGACTCTTTTCTCTGATAGTACATCATCACAGTGACTCTTTTCTCTGATAGTACATCATCACAGTGAGTCTTTCCTCTGATAGTACATCATCACAGTGAGTCTTTTCTCTGATAGTACATCATCACAGTGACCCTTTCTCTGATAGTACATCATCACAGTGACTCTTTTCTCTGATAGTACATCATCACAGTGACTCTTTTCTCTGATAGTACATCATCACAGTGAGTCTTTCCTCTGATAGTACATCATCACAGTGAGTCTTTTCTCTGATAGTACATCATCACAGTGAGTCTTTCCTCTGATAGTACATCATCACAGTGAGTCTTTCTCTGATAGTACATCATCACAGTGACTCTTTTCTCTGATAGTACATCATCACAGTGACTCTTTTCTCTGATAGTACATCATCACAGTGAGTCTTTTCTCTGATAGTACATCATCACAGTGAGTCTTTTCTCTGATAGTACATCATCACAGTGAGTCTTTTCTCTGATAGTACATCATCACAGTGACTCTTTTCTCCGATAGTACATCATCACAGTGACTCTTTTCTCTGATAGTACAGCATCACAGTGACTCTTTTCTCTGATAGTACATCATCACAGTGACTCTTTTCTCTGATAGTACATCATCACAGTGAGTCTTTCCTCTGATAGTACATCATCACAGTGAGTCTTTTCTCTGATAGTACATCATCACAGTGAGTCTTTCCTCTGATAGTACATCATCACAGTGAGTCTTTCCTCTGATAGTACATCATCACAGTGACTCTTTTCTCTGATAGTACATCATCACAGGTGACT
>CANNZV010002265.1:0-53259 GCA_947561585.1 Caprella mutica
ATTGGTGAAATGATGTAATTTCTAAATAAGTATGAATTTCGTATCATTTTGACGTCAGAGTCAATAGTAGGTATGAATTCAAAATTATGTTTTTAAAATAAAAAAATATATAATTCATTTTTTTTTAAATGATGTTCACTAATTTTCAAAATGAAAAGTGAAAATAGGAAAATAAGATTAATATACATGACTTACTGCTTCAGGCTCTTGAACTTAAGAATGGTAAGTACTAACGGTATTGTGGCCCCGGGTGCTCAACTGCTGAGGGACCCAGATGGTCCAGCTGAACCCCTTCTGTCTAAGAACTCCTGTCACTTCACGCTTTACGATGGCTCTGTCAATGTCGGATCCCTTTTCACCTGTCACCCTCTTGGCCACGTGAGTTGAAGTTTATCACAATCCGCATTGCACTATTAAAGTTTTTAAATTTTGGAACGGTGGTACAGGGGTCAAATTACCGGGATTCATGTTACCGGTCTCGTTTCGGAACATAGCTCTTTTACCCTTTCATACCCTAAGAGGACGCCTCAGTCCCTTTTCTAATGATGTATTTTGCAGGATAATTTAGAAATATGTTTCTTTAACCACCGGTAAAAAATATATGTATGCTTTCATTTATCAGAACAGTCTACATTCACTGCAAAGAAGTTCAGTATAGAGGGATTCTACTGCATGATAATCAATATTTTTATTTCCATTATTATTTCTCTAAATCACTAGCTCTAACTTTTTTACAGCACGTGATGCTTATGCTTGACGATTCTTTGGTTGACGTCATACCAAATTCTATCCGTTCATCCGAACACATTATTTCAAGACCAAAAGAAAAGGACTTGCCAGTTGAAGACTACGAGTCTTCGGAACCTCTAAACTACCAGCCCATGACTTTTCCTCAGTACGTCGCGAAAAACTTCATCGACACCACCAAGTTCAGGAATATATTTTCAAATGCCATTGGAGATATGCATTTGAATGGTAAGTGTTCTTGAAAGAAAGATTACAGCACTACCGCAATATTGCCCCAATATAGTTACAACATTGCAAATAATGGGACAATATTGCCTCAAAATATTTTACTAACTAGGACATTGGTCATGCTAAATCAATCAAAAATCATTGATGGTCATATTGGTTAATGATCTAGGTTAACAACATCTTTACAGTAATGTACCTAAGTGTCCGCGGGTGCCTTAGAATATTACAAGTTGACACATCTTTTTATTTTCCCGCCATAACTGGATACATGATTATCTTCTATACCTATTTTGAATGCTTTAACTTTTATTTGTATGTACCTTTAGTGCGATTCTTCAATTTCAGGTTTCGGTAAAGTTAAAAAGGATCCAATATCAAAAAACACAAATATAGTAAGTATTGTACATTATATGAGGGGTTTCAATATTTCAATTTAACTATTTCCTAACTTTTATCTCTTTATTAGAAAAGAAAAGATGGCCCGCGACGTAATAAAAGATCATTAGAAGTTTTAAAAGAAGACGAATCCAGTCATGAAAAGAATTCGATACTAGAATTCAAAGACCCAGATCTAGAGGGCACAAGATCTGAAATTCTAGATCCTGATAGTAAAAAGTCGATCCAAACTGCTGATTTGGGCTTTAGGAACGAATCTACCTTTGAAAATGAAGTAAAAAGAACATTTACAAGGAAAACTAAGCGGGGTAGATATTTCCAGTTGACGGTTGAGATTGCTCTTTTCTTAGACGCTGTACTACTCAACAATCTGTACTCTTTCTACACAGAGGATCAGGTTATTGACCTCATTCTCAGCCTTATGAACAATGTGAGTAGTGGTGATGTTATAGAAGAACTTACAGGAGAGGGTTATGGCATCATGCAATGAATTCAATTACAGTAAAACTCCTGAGTTATGAAGTTGTGATTTATGAAGCATTCGAGTATTGGGAGACCAAAATTTTGAAATGCACTGAAAATATGAAGTAGTTTTCTATGTTTAAACTATAGTTTTCTTTGAATTTAATCATAGAAAACTATCTAGTGTACTCGAGATATGAAGTAACTTGGAGTTATGAAAGATCCAATACTACATAACTCAGGAGTTTCACTGTACTATATATTGGTATCAATCTGATCAAACTATTCTATAAATTTGTTCATTAATGCTCTAAGTCAAAGATTACCTCATTATTTTTCTCTCGTTCGTAATAAATTTACCATATTAAACAGGGAGAAATGTGAATTATATAAGAGAAAACTTATATAACTGTAGATGTGCCAAATTTGTTGAAAATGAATTCAAAACATAAGGATTTGAATCTAGTTACATTTCGGATTGTGATTGTTAAAAAGTAGTTGAATTACTTCTCCTAAACAGGTGCAAGCCTTTTTCCACCAAAAGAGTCTAGGTCGTAGGGTGGACCTGAGCATCACCCAACTTTACCTTCTGCGAACTCAACCCGTTGATTTACCAACGCATGGTGGACACAGGATGAAACTACTAAAGTCATTTTGCGGGTGGGTGCCCAGTTTGAAGTCTGCTATCAGATAAAAGGGTCTCCGAATGATATAGGTTTCTCTAATCATAGTTTTCTAATTTCCACTCATTTTCAAATTTTCAAATTTTGACATCGTGTACCAAGACCTATTATATAGTATCTACAACCGTTAAAATTATTAAAGTTTATTTTTGGAAATATGAAATTAGTAAACTGTCACTTTTCTATGATTGTGGGTACCTAATTTGTACACCAACAATTTTTAGGTCACAGAAAATGAATTTTGTAATGAAAAGTAATTTAGTTATATTGTAAGATAGATGAACTTCGTTTGGATTAAATAGAACTAGTACTGGTTTATTTTTATTCTTTAATGAATAGAAGTTATATTATGTCTATGTTTCATTATATATAATTGTTCTGGCTTGATTCTTATAATTAATTTTTAGGAAACTTTAACAGATCATAAAGGTGATCTAATATATTTTTGAAATTCTAGGTAAAACTATCACAAATTAAATTAGAAATTAGTCGACATATATAATTAGTTGTTGTGTTTCTACCTAGGTATCAACAGAAGAGAGTTCACAAAGGCTATTCCATTGCAACAAACTGGGACTTGGCCGTTTATCTTTCAGGGTAAGACCTTGTAAGACTGCAGGTTCAAAAGCACGCGGTCTAGTACAGACGGGGCGTTTTATAACGCCCGTATATGGTAACACCCAGCAAATGCGCGATTAAAAATAAATCCTGAAACGAGTGTTTGATGGGCACTGGAGACGAAACGCTCGTTTATGTGTGTACAAATCTATTGAACTTTTAGTAACTCGAAACGCGCGTTTTTAATTAGCGTTATAGAACGCCCCGTCTGTACGTGCCATAAGATTATTTAAATTCCTTTTCATCGTTTCGTAGCTATCGAATTGTATTTGATCATTTCCGTTTTTCGACCCCAGGATGGATTTGGTAGCGGAAAATGAAGCCGGAGACATCAGTGACGTGACAATGGGGTTAACTTTCACAGGGGGGATCTGTGACTCATCCCGCTCCTGCATCATATCTGAATTTGGAACCACTAACGCATACGGCAAACCCTTCCCATCTGCTGGGGCACTTGCGTCTCTGATCCTAGCTCATGAAATAGGACACAGGTCAGTAAATTAAAACAAAATACTCTCCATCAGAAAATGAGAGGGAGTACGACTAGTATTCTCCCAGTCGAAAATTAAAATCGAGAATCATATTCTTTCGATTGGCAACTATATTTGATTGTGAGCTATCTTTTATAGGAAAATGGTTGACAATATTTAAAACACCATTGGTCTATCGTCTTTCATCAAAAATTTCGGACCAATTTTCTCGATGAATTTAGTTTTAAAATATATATTTTTAATTAATATGTCATCAATATTTTGGACTGCGTTCGTTTTGCCGACAGTGCTTATTTTTTCCAGTTTGGGTCTGCGTCACGACGGTACTAATAACACGTGCAAGAGTCTGAAGTACATGATGGCTCCCGGTAGAGGTCCCAGGGGTGGGAGCACTTGGAGCACCTGCAGTAAGAAGGACATCTGGAAACAAACGTGAGTGTACCCATAGAGAAATTATGGTGTTGCCATAGAAGATTAAGTGTGACCTAGTATAACTACCTTAGTAGAATCTTTTATAATGAAACAACTAGGTCATTATATCGAGTTTATTTCAGTATATACCTGAAGGTCAAAGTTCTTCTTGTTTTTAGTAGGAAAATATTGTATTCAATCTTTTTTTTTCCTAATCCCCCAGGGGCGAATGTCTTCGTAACTCTGCTGGGGCGACCCTATGGGACAAGACAGCGGGCGAGAGGTTGGCGGGTCAGGTTTTTGATGCTGTGGCCCAGTGTCAGTTATTCTTCAGGGACCATGACGCTACTCTAACCTGGCCTACGAACCTTCGGGTGAGGGATTTAAGACATTGGTTGGTAAGGTCTGAGTTGTCGTACCGTTCCACTATTTCGATCATAAATGCATTGTTTTTAATGGTGATTACTATATATTTTCTTCTTACATGATCGAAAAACGTGGAACCAAATTGGTAATTTGGAACCTACCCCAATGCTATTTTAATTCTTATTATTTAATATGAGGAACTAATTAAATAAATGAATGAAAATAAAATAAACAAATAAATTCTCCACTGTACTCAGACACGTAATTTGACTCACAGTTTTCGGAAAGTGGGAGTTAACATAGGTCATGGTAGACTAATCACAAATTTCAATTTATGTTAACATCAAGTTTCCCATTACTGTGGGTGTCTCAGTACTGTGACGTTACCATATATGATCTCAGCATTTGGATTCTAATTTTTACATCTTTTTTTTAATAATTTTTTTTTTAATTTATATTTTCTTTACGTTTTTTTAACTTTTCAATCGTAGGTATAATTTTTTTATAATTTTCCAATATTTTTTCATACATTTGTTAACTACATCTTTTTTTATAACTTTTAAAAATTATATTTTTAAATTTCTTATATAGGCTATTTTATGTTTTATAATTTCTATAGATTTTTTTTTATAAATTTTTTAACTCTATTTATATCTCTTATCTTATCACCTCCTCACAATCCCCCCCCCCCCCCCTCGCAGGACCTGTGTCACAGCACCCAGTGTAGCAGTCCACACCGCTTGACAGCCTACTTAGCAGGTCCAGCTTTCGAGGGAACCTACTGTGGTGCCGCCAATGTTAGTACCTAGGATCTTTTCTGAAATCCACGAACCACTTAAAAATATTTTTAAAAATATCTGTATATATGATACTAAGTACAGCGAAACTCCTCAGTTATGAAGTATTGGTTCCTGCATATCTCAGGGGCACGAGATAATTCTTTATGATTAAAATAATAGAAAACTGTGTACTTTAAGGGAAAGCTAGGATGAAATTTTTGAAGTATATCGTTTACTATAATCTGAACATAGAAAATACTTCATAACTCAGGTGCACTTCATAACTCAGGTGCACTTCATAACTCAGGTGCACTTCATAAATAAGGTCCTTCATTACTCAAGTGCTTCACAACTCACAACTTCATAACTCAGGAGTTTCACTGTATGTCAAACTACCTGGTATCTTATATACATATACAGATTTTTCTCTTATTTTTTGAAGTGGTTTGTCAATTTCAGAAAAAATCTGTTACCTACATCATATCTAGACTATGTTTAACCCTTCGTTACTAGGGGTATAATATTTAAAAAGGGGTAAATTACGAGTTATCGACCGATTTTACATTTTCGATTAAATCTTTGTATTCATTAGTTTCACTTTCTTGATTAAAAGCGTCTTGCAAATCAACCATCAATCATTACAAATAAAATCACTATGAAGGGTTAATGCTGTATTTTTTATATTTCAAAAACTTAACCAGATAATTTGATCATTTTTTTTATGATTCTAAGCATTGGATTATATGTCATAATAATATATTAAAATTTTTACTTCAAAAGATAATAAGGTATAAATTACGATTTTAATTCCCCCAGTGGTGCAGAGATGGTTCTTGCGTGCCATGGACCCCGAGGGACAACGTGACGGTTATTCCAGGTGGTTTGGGTCTGTGGGAGGAGGGACCATGTACCTCAGCCTGTCTGGACCAGGGTACAGGGTGGAAAGAGTCCAGGAGACCCTGTAACAACCCATCACCCCGTAACAGTGACCAGGGATGTGTTACTACAACCTACAAGACTGAGTTCTGTGACGATAGACAGGTGAGTTATGGTTAGACAGGTGAGTTATTGTGATACAGGTGAGTGATGGTGAGACAGGTGAGTCATGGTTAGACAGGTGAGTCATGGTTAGACAGGTGAGTTATGGTTAAAAAGGTGAGTTATAGTTAGACAGGTGAGTCATGGTTAGACAGGTGAGTCATGGTTAGACAGATGAGTTATTGTGAGACAGGTGAGTTATGGTGAGACAGGTGAGTTATTGTGAGACAGGTGAGTTATTGTGATACAGGTGAGTTATGGTGAGACAGGTGAGTTATTGTGAGACAGGTGAGTTATGGTGAAACAGGTGAGTTATTGTGAGACAGGTGAGTTATTGTGAGACAGGTGAGTTATTGTGAGACAGGTGAGTTATTGTGAGACAGGTGAGTTATGGTGAAACAGATGAGTTATTGTGAGACAGGTGAGTTATTGTGAGACAGGTGAGTTATTGTGAGACAGATGAGTTATTGTGAGACAGGTGAGTTATTGTGAGACAGGTGAGTTATTGTGATACAGGTGAGTTATGGTGAGACAGGTGAGTTATGGTGAAACAGGTGAGTTATTGTGAGACAGGTGAGTTATTGTGAGACAGGTGAGTAATTGTGAGACAGGTGAGTTATTGTGAGACAGGTGAGTTATGGTGAAACAGGTGAGTTATTGTGAGACAGGTGAGTTATTGTGAGACAGGTGAGTTATTGTGAGACAGGTGAGTGATTGTGAGACAGGTGAGTTATTGTGAGACAGGTGAGTTATTGTGAGACAGGTGAGTTATGGTGAAACAGATGAGTTATTGTGAGACAGGTGAGTTATTGTGAGACAGGTGAGTTATTGTGAGACAGGTGAGTTATTGTGAGACAGGTGAGTTATTGTGAGACAGGTGAGTTATTGTGATACAGGTGAGTTATTGTGAGACAGGTGAGTTATTGTGATACAGGTGAGTTATGGTGAGACAGGTGAGTTATGGTGAAACAGGTGAGTTATTGTGAGACAGGTGAGTTATTGTGAGACAGGTGAGTTATTGTGAGACAGGTGAGTTATTGTGAGACAGGTGAGTTATTGTGAGACAGGTGAGTTATTGTGAGACAGGTGAGTTATTGTGAGACAGGTGAGTTATTGTGAGACAGGTGAGTTATTGTGAGACAGGTGAGTTATTGTGAGACAGGTGAGTTATTGTGAGACAGGTGAGTTATTGTGAGACAGGTGAGTTATTGTGAGACAGGTGAGTTATTGTGAGACAGGTGAGTTATTGTGAGACAGGTGAGTTATTGTGAGACAGGTGAGTTATTGTGAGACAGGTGAGTTATTGTGAGACAGGTGAGTTATTGTGAGACAGGTGAGTTATTGTGAGACAGGTGAGTCTTCTTTGAGTTACGGTGGAGATATCTGAAGTTAATTAGTGCCAAAATATTTTGTTAAAAGATGAAATATTGTCAAAATACAAAATAATATCATATAACTAAATATTATCATAAAAAAAAAATATTGTCATAAGACAAAAAAAGAATTAGTGCCGTACCTAATCTTCTTCGTTCCCATCTTCGAAATAATGCCAACTCATCTTACAGTTGATTAAATCTTAGCCACTACATCACCTTTAGTTCGGATGTCAACAAATTGAATTATATTTTCTGTTGAGGAGCCAACTCATTATTATTTTCAAAATATAAATATCATAAGAAACCCTCATCAACACTAGTTAGGTATAACAAATTCACACATGTTCAAAAAAGTTCTAACATGTTCAAAAAAGTTCTAACATGTTCAAAAAAGTTCTAACATGTTCAAACATGTTCTAATAAGTTCTAACATGTTTAAACAAGTTCTAACATGTTCAAACAAGTTCTAACATGTTCAAACAAGTTCTAACAAGTTTTAATAAGTACTAACATGTTTAAACAAGTTCTAACATGTTCTAATAAGTTCTAACATGTTTAAACAGGTTCAAACATGTTCTAACAAGTTCTAACATGTTCTAACAAGTTCTAACATGTTCTAACAACTTCTAACATGTTCTAACAAATTCTAACATATATAAACAAGTTCTAACATGTTCTAACAAGTTCTAACAAGTTCTAACATGTTTTAACTTGTTCTAACAAGTTCTAACATGTTCTAACATGTTCTAACAAGTTCTAACATGTTCTAACATGTTCTAACATGTTCTAACAAGTTCTAACATGTTCTAACATGTTCTAACATGTTTTAACTTGTTCTAATATGTTTTAACTTGTTCTAACAAGTTCTAACAAGTTCTAACATGTTCTAACAAGTTTTAACATGTTCTAACAAGTTCTAACAAGTTCTAGCATGTTCTAACAAGTTCTAACATGTTTAAATAAGTTCTAACATGTTCTAGCATGTTTTAACTTGTTCTAACAAGTTCTAACATGTTCTAAAAAAGTTCTAACATGTTCTAACAAGTTCAAACATGTTCTAACATGTTCTAACAAGTTCTAACATGTTTTAATAAGTTCAAACATGTTCTAACATGTTTTAACAAGCTCTAAAAAATTCTCACATGTTCAAAAAATTTCTAACATGTTCTAAGGCCCCCTTCACACTTGCGTTTCTCAATGCCGCCTCAAATGCTCATTGCAAAAAGTTTAGCTACAATTGATTTTAACGGAGCCGTTCACACTTGCGCATTTTTCATCAGCATTTTTTTTAACGCACTTGCGTTTCTCAATGCCGCCTCAAATGCTCATTGCAAAAAGTTTAGCTACAATTGATTTTAACGGAGCCGTTCACACTTGCGCATTTTTCATCAGCATTTATTCTAACGCAAGTGCGAGGGGTTCCGTTAAAATCAATTGAAGCTAAACTTTTTGCCATGAGCATTTTTTTAAAGGCGGCGTTGAAAATGCCGCCTAACAAGTTCTATCATGTAACATTTTGTTTCCCTTTCTCTAGGTGTGTGGTGATGGGCCAAGGAGAGCCATTCAGTCTGCCATCAACGAGTTGTGCCACAAAGTGTCTGAGAGATACCATGATGCTTTGCCCAGAGGACACCAGATGGCGCATAGGGAGGGTAAGTTACGAGAAATAGTGAAGGGGTGAAACAACCGCCAATAGTTGTAAATAAAGACACAGTGAAGAGTTAAAACAACCACTAATAGTTGTAAATAAAGTGCACAGTGAAGAGTTAAAACAACCACCAATAGTTGTAAATAAAGTACACAGTGAAGGGTTGAAACAACCACTAATAGTTGTAAATAAAGTGCACAGTGAAGAGTTAAAACAACCACCAATAGTTGTAAATAAAGTGCACAGTGAAGAGTTGAAACAACCACCAATAGTTGTAAATAAAGTACACAGTGAAGGGTTGAAACAACCACTAATAGTTGTAAATAAAGTGCACAGTGAAGAGTTAAAACAACCACCAATAGTTGTAAATAAAGTACACAGTGAAGGGTTGAAACAACCACTAATAGTTGTAAATAAAGTGCACAGTGAAGAGTTAAAACAACCACCAATAGTTGTAAATAAAGTACACAGTGAAGGGTTGAAACAACCACTAATAGTTGTAAATAAAGTGCACAGTGAAGAGTTGAAACAACCACCAATAGTTGTAAATTAAGTGCACAGTGAAGGGTTGAAACAACCGTCAACAGTTGTAAATAAAGTGCACAGTGAAGAGTTGAAACAACCACCAACAGTTGTAAATAAAGTGCACAGTGAAGAGTTAAAACAACCACCAATAGCTGTAAATAAAGTGCACAGTGAAGAATTGAAATCCTTTTCTATTTCTTTTTCTATTACTATTCCAATATCAATTCTTTACGAATGATCAATTGTTTCAGACATGCCCTGGCAGTCGTGTGTTCTTTACTGTCACATCAAGAGCAGTACTAACGGGTCACAGGTCTGGACACCACGCTACCTCTACCAGGATGACCCCACGGTCCCAACCCACCTCCCCCCTGGGGCCCCTTGCCACACAGACCCCGCCACTGGGACCATTTACAGGTGCTTCCACAGAACCTGTATTCCACATGTAAGTTGAAGCCACTCTGACAGTGTACTAACTAGTGTACGCGTGTAGTCAAAAATGACTGTATTTTTACTGTATATCATTTTCAGGACACTGTTGGTAGTTCAATTTATATAATGATATTAATACTAGCAGCTTGTCATATCGTTGTGTGACGGACAGACAGAAATCTCTCTTATAAAAGTATTCATTATCAAATTTTCTTGAACAATTTTTTTAAACAATTTTTATTTAAATAAAATTTTTTCAATTTCAGAAGAAAGAAGAGTTCCCCATCCCTCAGCACAGGGATTTCGCTGGTATCTACGAGTACAGGGACGCTCCCTCTTTGGATGACCTCGTGATCGATGCCGGCCCACCACCTAACCAACATGACTACCCACAGTTCGACCTTGATGATCTATTTTGATTTGTGACGTTTATAGAGTATACTGTGATGTCATCATTATTCTGCAATGCTATCAGTATTCTGTAACGTTATCAGTATACTGTAACGCTAGCAGTATACTGTAACGCTATCAGTGTACTGTAACGCTATCAGTGTACTGTAACGCTATCAGTATACTGTAACGCTATCAGTATACTGTAATGCTATCAGAATACTGTAACGCTATCAGTATACTGTTACGTCATATAAGTTTTTTTTTGTCATCAATTAATAAAATAATCTATATTATTTTTTTTTGGTTTGTAAGCGACAATTAAATATAAATTTTGATCTTTAAATCATCTTTATAATATATAATAAAATGGAAAAGTTTTAATTAATAGTTCATTTGGAATTTTTAATGATCTATTGAATTTTTCATACGTTATTTCATTAGCATCTGGTAATTGTTACTTTGCCCTAACTACCTAATAATAGATTGTATACGTGACAGTTAAAAATAGCTCAACAGTAATCAATACCATTAATTAAATCAATTTTTTTATAGATAAAAAATAAAATAAATTGGCGAACGTAGTTTTCTTTTTATCTCAAAAGTCTATGGATAATGATCACCATCTTTGATACTAGAATGAATATAGTAAAATATTCAATGTATTCATGTTAATTACTATTAGTTTACATTTAACTTTTTATACATTGTATGGCAGCTTTAATAAATTACTGGCATACTTTAACTGCTTATTTTTATTTCATTCTATTAACAAATAATTCTTGATTTGAATCATTAAATTGAAATTATTAAATGCTTCAAAATATGCACCATTGGAAAATATATTACTACTAATTATTAACAATAGATGCGGTTGATTATCGGTTAAAAGAACAAATAAAATAATTATTCAACTTTAAAGTAGTTTTAATATTAACATATTATATTTGTTTTTTAATTTCCAAAAAATTCTAAATTCAAATATTTAAATTATTTTTAGTATTGTATTTTAAGTAATTCTAATATTCAATTCAAATGCATTTCAATTTTGAAATGTTTTTATCATTCAATATCATTTTTAGTACCTTTAGAAATACATGCATTCTTTTAATTACATTTTTCATTCAATATGATTTTTATTCAGGATGGCGTGTAGGTATGGAAATTATTTTCAAACATAATTATCTTTTCCGAAAGCAGTTTCTAAGTATGAAGTAAATAGACAAGGCACTACTTTTTCACATCACTTGTGTTTGTAAAACAGTTTACCCTGTTCAAAAATGTAGAAAAAAGAACAGTTATAGTTGCATCGTCTGGTAAATGGTAGACCTCACTCCTAACGATCTAAACTAATGATCAAACCTTATAGAGAGATGATTAGGAGAAACTCGAAAAGATAAAGGTTGCTAGCGAAGACAGCTGAAATGATACTCAGAACCATGTGACGACTCTTCCACGAAAGAAATGTCTTCTTTCACCCTCGTTCAGCAGCTGTAAAACAAAAAATAAGATTGGATAGACGTAAACTTCTCCTGAAAGAATTCAAGCCTGGCACATCTGGTGAGATTGTTTGGTCAGATGAGAAGATTTTCACAGTTGCATTGGTTCGTAATGAAAGGAATGACAGATTGGACCGAAGACTCTCTACAGTGAGCAGTGCAAGAAATTACACAAGAACAGCTGCGTGCCGCGGCAGAAAGTGTTTGCAGGAGACTGGAGTCGGTAATCAAATACACAAGGGAATAATTTGAATACAATTATTGTATTAATGTATTTCTAATAAAACATATCTCAAAATTGTTAATTATAGTTTTCGTTACAGTGTGATATCCATTTTATTTGCCTCCATATTAATGTTACACCCTGTAAAGATAAATATAGTATTCAATATAATTTTATTGAAATTCTATAGTATTCAATATAGTTTTAAAGATAAAAATAGTATTCAATATAATTTTATTGAAATTCTATAGTATTCCATATAATTTTAAAGATAAAAATAGTATTCAATATAATTTTATTGAAATTCTATAGTATTCCATATAATTTTAGAGATAAAAATAGTATTCAATATAACTTTATTGAAATTCTATAGTATTCAATATAATTTTAAAGATAAATATAGTATTCAATATAATTTTATTGAAATTCTATAGTATTCAATATAGTTTTAAAGATAAATATAGTATTCAATATTATTTTATTGAAATTCTATAGTATTCCATTTAATTTTAAAGATAAAAATAGTATTCAATATAATTTTATTGAAATTCTATAGTATTCAATATAATTTTAAAGATAAAAATAGTATTCAATATAATTTTATTGAAATTCTATAGTATTCAATATAATTTTAAAGATAAAAATAGTATTCAATATAATTTTATTGAAAAAAAATAATATTCAATATAATTTTTTAGAGAAAAATTTAGAATTCAATATAGTTTTAGATAAGAATTAAGTAATCAAATGTAATTTTAGAGCAGAATTTATTATTCGATGTAATTTCAGAGAAAAAATTTATTACTCAAAATAATTTTATAAAAATTGTTCAGTATTTATCATAATTCCATTGAAAAAAATTAGTATTCAATATAATTAATTAAGTTATTTTTGATAATAACCACAAGACTTTGAGTCTATATTCCCATCGCTTCCTTCTATATTCTCACTAAGAGTTACTATTCAGTCTCCATTATTTATGAGTTCGAACCCCCCGAACCCCTGCCCCATATCCCCGCTCTCTCCACCCCCTACCCCTCTTGGCTTACCGCCCCCCTTGCTCCCGCCCCCCAAACCAAGGCAAGGACAAGGTCAAGGTGGTGAATTCCACCCTCTGGGCGCTCCTTTGTTTGAACACATGGTGGAATCCTATTGAAAAACCTTTAAAATTTAAATTAAAAGTTTGTAACATATTAGAAGTTAGGAATGAAATATTTAACTGTTATGATATCGAGCTGTAATAATGATTACCCGTACTTATAATTATTAGCATTAACTGTATTAATTATTAATTTTAACTGTATTAATAATTAAAACTATCAGTATTATTGGAAAATATATTTATTGAATTATAAGATATAATAATGTAAATAAAATATTAGGAGTAAAATCTTTAGATTTCTTCCCAATTTTCCAGTTTTTTACCACTATCATTGATATATTTTTCCGATAAATTGAACGTTTATAAATAGATACACAATAATTCACCATCAAAAAACTAAATTAATTAATCAAATGAAATATATAAAATTTGGTGAAATTGGTTGAAAAATAAAAATGGCTTAGGAAAGTAAATCAAACATTGAGAGTAAACTCCATAGACTTTAGGAAATTTTTGAATACATTGTTATTTATTTTAACTTTAAATGGTTTTCATTCAATATTACACAAGGAAGATGGAAAAGGGGGGTAGGGATTAGGGGTATTGGGGCACAGTTAATCCATCCATTCAAACTGTGACGTACTCAGAAGGGAGGGGCTTGTAACCATAGTAACAGTGACGTCATAAGCCACGTGACCTGACAGTAGTCAATAGCGGCTGGTGTGAGCGATTAGGTACACCATCAGTAACTTCACCACCACGGTGTGGGGAAGGGGTGGGGGTGGCTCCACACCACCTCACTGTACTGTAAGTGGTGGCAATGGGAGGTGGTGTGACAATGTACTGTGTACTATAGTACACACTGTGCTAGTTCCGAAAGTACTGCGGCAAAGTATCGCAAATTTTAGTGTTAAATAGAAATATTGTGTTTGAATGGAAGTAATTGGATATTAAATATATAGATAATGGAAATTAATTACTGGTTATAAAAATAGATAGCTTCCGTCTGTGCAAGAGATTAGCTTCTTATTGCATGGGTAGAAATATCCTAGTAACTATTTTTAGATGGTAGGAACAGTAGTTACGAATTATCGGTCGGTTTCACATCTTCGGTCATATAAGAAAACACTATATTATAATCATTATATAATTTTAATTGGTATCCATGATACTTGCATGCAACATGGATACCAATAAAAAAAATAGTTATTATTTATAGTTTTTTCTTATATGACCGAAGATGTGAAACCGACCGGTAATTAGTAATTTATCTTATTCGTTTAGTTTTATTGATTTATACTTTTTTGAATGCTTGTGTTTAGCATGTATAAATTAATAACAATATGTGACAATATAAAGCTATAGAAAACAAAACAAAACAATATAATATAAAATAAAACAATATAATAAAAGAACGTAGAAAGTATAAACAGTGTAATAAAAAACAATAGAATAAAAACAATATATTACAATATAATAGAAAACAATTTAATATACATTACACATTATGTTATAATATGTAATGTATACATTAATAATTCAAAGAATTTTTAAATGTTCATACAATATATTACTTGAAATGATATGCGATTTTATTATTCATTTAAAACATACTCTTCTAAATGTTGCTCATAATAAAAATAGAAATAAATTTAATTCGGTTGAAGGCTTATAAGCCGTTCTCTCGACTTAAAAAGTCGTAAGGTTTCTTTTTTACATGGCTATAGTGATGGACAGACATGCGATTGGAATATTTTGAAACAATTTATGGTATGAAGATTATTATCAAAGTACATATTGTTCCATCTTTATCACCCTTAAAATGGTACATACCAAGGGTAAGTTCCGAATTATCGGTCAGTACTACATCTTCGGTACTAATACTTCTGCAAACCCGAGTTTGCTGGAGTATTAGATAGCACTGTGTAATGATAATACTTTTTATATTGTTATTACCTTCGCAATCTTGCGGAAGGTTATATTTTCATCGGAATTAATTTATTTATGTATCATCTTGTTATTCGCTTAACTGAAAAAGTGTTCAACCAAATTGCCTGAAATTTGGTGGAACGATTGGTCAATATGCAGGAACCATTTTGATAGATTTTGGGAGTGATCGTGTCAAAGGTCAAAGATCAAGGTCAATGCTTTTTTTAACTCAAAAAGTATTCAACCAAATTGTCTGAAATTTGATGGTACAATTGGTCAATGACCAGGAACGATCTGGTAGAATTTTGGAAGCGATCTGGTCAAAGGTCAAGGTCAAGGTCAAGGTCATTTATAACTCAAAAAGTATTGTACCATATTGCATGAAACTCGGTGGGACGATTGGTTATTATCCAGTTAGCAGTTTCCTTAATTTTGGGAGAGAACGGGTCAAAACGTAGGAGAAGGTATGCGCTCTACCGAGTGCACATAATCTAGTTTATTATATGACCGTAGATGTAGTACTGACCGATAATTCGGAACTTACCCTAGTTCTAAACTTAATTTCAAGATAATGTATAAACATTTTTTCAAAACTTACTATGAATTACTGGGTGGCCGGAAATTTCGGTCTCGAAAATTTCGATCTCGGAATATTCAATCTTGAAATTTCTGTCTCAGAATTCTAAATGACCTCTCAACATAAATGACCGTTATTTAGTTTGCTGTATCCATTAGTTTGTTGTACTGCGCACTTCACGATTGTTTAAAGACCCGGCAGGGGGGTTCAGGTGGCGACTATTTATAATTAAACTTTCGTTATTTTATTCGGTATCAATAAAATAAAGTGTTAAAATATCCATTTTTCATATATGATAGAAATTGTAGAAAAACGTAAATTTGTTTTCCAGATTTCAATGTGTGTAAGTTTCTCTGTCTATTGAGTGTGTGTGTGTTCCTCTCTCGGTGTCTCATTGAATACTGACTACTCTCCTCCAACTCTCTCCCTTATATGCCTTCGTGTTCAGTGTCACAAAGACTAATCGTGTCCACTAAAGTAGGGTTAAACTACAACGAAGTAATGTGTTGATGTTAAATAGGCTTAGTTAGGGTCAATTGATGGTGCTAATACTGCTTACTGGAGGTGATGGAAGATAGAAGGGACTTGTAAAGAGAAGACAACGAGAAAATTCTCCCCTATTGCTGAAGGTAAGTGATGGTTAGTGACTAGGGTTGTGACAGTATGCGTTTAAAATCATAGATCTTAAGAATATCATAGACGAAACGAAATGAAGTGGTATCGAATACTATGTACCGCTGGTTTAGAATCATTAAATAGTCTAAAATTCAATACTTCTATAATATTTTCAGGATCTATGATTTTAAACGCATATTGTCACAACCCTATTAATGACACTATACTCGTTAAATAATCATAAAATAATCTATAATAAATAATTTAGATAATAGTTATATAATAATAAAATAAAAAAACTCCAAAAACAATCAAATCACTTTATCAATAATCACATAAATCAAGAAATCAAAATACTATTTAATTTATCGATGTATATCTTGCAAAATATGCATTTGTTAGTAAATGTACTATAAATCAACCACTTAAGCTATCACACATTCTAATCGTTAGGAAGACATAAAAAGCATTGGTTACTTGTTCTAGGTAGTTCTGTCGTGATACTCTAACACATATCGTCACGCCATGTCACTTCCACATACCAATGCAGTGAAATGGTATTATGCTGCGGAATTGGCAGTGGTATTCGTATCATTTTAAATTGGTATCCATGTTACCTGCAGGTATCTTGGATACTAATTGAAATAAGAATTACTATTGATTTGCGAAACAGTTCAGTTATTTTAAAACTCGCTCACTGGATTTTAAATTGATTAAAGTGATCTAGAAAGCTAAAATCAGTAATTTACTCTTCAAGTAATTAGTAATTATTAATTAAATCATAATTTCTCTATTGCATGTTTTTTTAGAGATAAACATCGTACATTTCAAACGTATTGGATACACTAGTTATTGACTACTCTTCAATTATTTGTTAAATGTATATAATGCAGATACGTATTATCTTTTTACCTCGATAGTGCCTAATGATATCTATTGATTATGTATATTTATACGTTCAATCAATAAGCGTATATTTATGATAAATTTTCATTGTTTAGTTAGGTAAATCAATGGATTATTTTTATTTTATATCTATAGATAATTTATGTCCAGAAACCAATCTCTGAAAAGAGAAACTGATGGATTAGAAAATAATAGTCTGGTGAAAGAAAACTAACGAGAAATTTTCTTTTGAGGGGAAACTGAAGAAAATACGATGAGATTTATGAATGGTCTCCTTATACAACATGTAAAATTTCTTAATGTACACTTAAAGATATTTATCTATAAAAAGGAATTTTTAATGAAACTATAAGAAATAATGTGAAAATTAATAAGATTTATTTGAAAAAAAAAAATTATTTTGAAATTTTTGCATTCTGGTTTGACAATTTTCTGTACACTGGTTTTTTACTGAAGTATAAACACTACTTTTTATTCCAACTTGACACATGTAAAACGAATGACTGCCTTCAAAGAGTTCAAATTGAGGTAGGAACGAGTTTAAACTTCGCTTCCCAAGATAGACCATATTGCAGAGTTCATAGGATTGATGTCAGGCTTGAAGGAGGCCACATCCCAAATTTCATAGAAGCTGTCTTAACACCATTTTTGAGTCAAATTCAAAGTAAATGCGCTGACGCTCCGCCATCTTGAATGAAGATGAAATGGATTCCAAGTGATTCGGTGAGCCAAGCAAAGATTTTTCCAGCAAACTATTCAAATATCCATCAATCTTGACTTTGATTCCTTCACTGATGACGATCAAAGGAGATTAGGTCCTATCCGAAGAAGGCTTCAAGGACCCGGAACTACGGGCATAAAACCTTTCATTCTGAATATTGGTGTCAGTCTCCACCCATTATCTCACAGGACTAATTAATAGACATTCCTGCTAATCGCTTTGACTCCTGCAACATCACGTTTCTTTTTTATGGAGGTCTCCGAAATTAGCTGTCTAGACTGATTTTTTATGGAGTCATTTTAGATCCCCGTTGATTAGTCTCTGCAAAGTTACGAATCTAGTTCACAATTCTTCACACTTTTGGCACGAATTAACTGATTTTTTCCTGTAATTTATTTACAAGAGGTTGTACAGTCAAAAAAAAAGTATATTCGTAATTAGTTTTTAATTTCACTTTCCAAAAAGAAAATTTACTAATTGTAACGCTTGTAGATATTATAAAATTGGTCTAGGTACACGATGATATATTGTCAAGTTTGAAAATAATAGAAAATTAGAAAACTGTGATTTGAGAGATTAGACTCTTTGGACTCTTTTCTCTAAATATACCTGATTGTTAATTTTCTTTCCGGGTTTTGTAATCCGTTTTGCGACAACGAGTTGTTTGATGATATTCTTTGTTTTAACGCCAGCACTCTTGATATTAAAAGTTTGGCGACGCTTAACTTTGTCAGACAAAGTTTCTAAAATATCTTGAATAAATGCTTGAATAATTAGGTGAACATTATTAGGTACATGGTGGCCTGGAACTAAAAAAATTGATCATGGATATGTAGATGATCTATGGATGTGTAGGTGATCTATGTATGTGTAGGTGATCTATGGGTGTGTAGGTGATCAATGGGTGTGTAGGTGATCTATGGGTGTGTAGGTGATCAATGGGTGTGTAGGTGATCTATGGGTGTGTAGGTGATCTATGGGTGTGTAGGTGATCTATGGGTGTGTAGGTGATCAATGGGTGTGTAGGTGATCTACGGATGTGTAGGTGATCTACGGATGTGTAGGTGATCTATGGGTGTGTAGGTGATCTATGGATATGTAGGTGATCTATGGATGTGTAGGTGATCTATGGGTGTGTAGGTGATCTATGGGTGTGTAGGTGATCTATGGATATGTAGATGATCTATGGGTGTGTAGGTGATCTATGGATGTGTAGGTGATCTACGGATGTGTAGATGATCTATAAGTGTGTAGATGATCTATGGATGTGTAGATGAAGCGTGTGTGTTTATTGTAGCAGTGTGTTGCTCGAAAAAAATTGTTCAAATAAGCAATTATTGCTCCGAACAAAACTGCTCCAACAAGGATTGCTCGAATGATCAATTGGGGAAGTTAATTGTGCATATATATAGGTGTTAAGAATGCTATTTTGTAAATCAAACATTACACACTGAATGGCCACAGCAAAAGTTTTACTCAAATCCCGCAGAAAATCTTTAAAAGACTTTAAGAATGAAGAAAAATTCCACTGATATTGAAGATTTGTTGATGATACTGCACGAAGAATCGTCAAAAAATAATCTCTAAGATTATAAAAACTTAATCGTTGCATATGCGCAGCTGTCATCGAAAACATAGGCTTATCAACTGAATATACATACATACTTATTAACTAAATAAACATAATTATTTTCATTATTTTACGCTGCTTTCATTACAATTTACTCATTTGTCCATTAGGTTTGCAAGTTGTTATTAAAATGACTTTTTTCTTAAAGGTCCTCTCCACTCCAAATTGAAAAATCTAGAATTGCTTTAAATTTGTAGAGCTAAGGTTATATAACATATAACAGTAAGCAGAATTTAAATCGATCAAGTATTGTGTTCACAATTAATTATATAAGAAATATTCACATTCAACTTTCATTTTTTCCAAGATTCATTAGAAGAAAAAGTATGAATACTTAGTATGTATATCTCGGATATACTTACCTAATCGAATACAAAGTGTTTTAAAACCAACAGTTCTCTAGATCGGAAAAATGTTATGATATATGAAATCTATTAGTAAGAAATACTTAATTAGGTACTTGAATTCTTTATTTGGATCCTTTACCTTAGAATCAGCTTTGTTATTGTTTTGAATTTGTCAGATCTAGTTAGCCTATCGAATTATTGGACTTTTTCTTTGCTTGAAATTCAGAGGGTAGAAGAAAGAACGGAAAAAATCATAAATTGCATATTATGATAAAAATATAGAACCAAATTTGAAATAATTTGCAGTTTTATAATCAGTAACCTTAGTTCTAATGAATAGAGAAATAAAAAAATAAGATATGAGGGGACTTTAACCTTTAAATCTGATTCATCATTTAGTGTGTTATTATTGACGATAACGACTATCAGTTGGAAAATGTTAGCTTTGAAAAGTTAATATAACGATACAATTTCTAACGATAGAAAGTTTAGAAATTTAGTCACTTAGTTTTGGACATTAGGAGGTGTAGGTGTATAGAATAGGTGTGTAGTACTGTGTAGGTGTATAGTATAGGTGTGTAGTACTGTGTAGGTGTATAGTATAGGTGTGTAGTACTGTGTAGGTGTATAGAATAGGTGTGTAGTACTGTGTAGGTGTATAGTATAGGTGTGTAGTAGTGTGTAGGTGTATAGAATAAGTGTGTAGTATTGTGTAAGTGAGTAGGTGTATAGAATAGGTGTGTAGTACTGTGTAGGTGTATAGTATAGGTGTGTAGTAGTGTGTAGGTGTGCATTAGTAGTAGTGTGTAGGTGTGCATTAGTAGTAGTGTGTAGGTGTGCATTAGTAGTACTGTGTAGGTGTGCATTAGTAGTAGTGTGTAGGTGTGCATTAGTAGTAGTGTGTAGGTGTGCATTAGTAGTAGTGTGTAGGTGTGCATTAGTAGTACTGTGTAGGTGTGCATTAGTAGTAGTGTGTAGGTGTGCATTAGTAGTAGTGTGTAGGTGTGCATTAGTAGTACTGTGTAGGTGTGCATTAGTAGTAGTGTGTAGGTGTGCATTAGTAGTAGTGTGTAGGTGTGCATTAGTGGTACTGTGTAGGTGTGCATTAGTAGTACTGTGTAGGTGTGCATTAGTAATAGTGTGTAGGTGTGCATTAGTAGTAGTGTGTAGGTGTGCATTATTAGCACTGTGTAGGTGTGCATTAGTAGTACTGTGTAGGTGTGCATTAGTAGTACTGTGTAGGTGTGCATTAGTAGTAGTGTGAAGGTGTGCATTAGTAGTAGTGTGTAGGTGTGCATTGGCTTGTGTTAGTAGTAGTGTTTCGGTGCATAGTAAGAGAGTCATTAGGCCACACCCCTTTTTGTTCAGAGGTCCAATCGAAGGCGTGGCCCCAGTGTCTCATAAGGTAGGGTGTGTGGTGTGTCTCTGTGTCTTCAGCTCCTTACTAAATAATCTATTGCAAAAAAACACTACACAAAACATACAGAAATTTCATTATTTTCTTTCATTTGATAAAATGAATTAAGTCGTCAATAGTTATCAGTCAATAAAGTTTTATTAAAATTTTATGAGGCAAAATTTGAAAGTTTAATTCGATTTTTGGTTCAAGAGGTGGTCGTAATTGAAGAAAGCTATTAAATGGAAGTAAATATATCAATTGTGATGACAAGTATCATTGACTTAAAAAGCTCACTGGTGATATACAGCATGTGACCTTTAGTGTGAACTTTTGTGAACTTCTCTGCCGAGTGATCTTATCAGCGGTTTGTTATGGTAGAACATAGAAGATATTGGTAGATTATTGATTGAAATGGCTACGAGTGTGCCAGCTAGTTCTAGCAATGCTTGTTCAGGGTGAGTAACCCATTGGGGTAATCCAGGGTATTATGGGTAACCCATGGTATTGAGAGTAACCCATGGTATTGAGAGTAACCCATGGTATTAGGAGTAACCCATGGTATTAGGAGTACCCCAGGGTATTAGAGGTAACTCATGGTATTAGGGGTAATCCAGGGTATTAAGAGTGACCCATGGTATTAAGAGTTACCCATGGCATTAGGAGTATTCCATGATATTAGAGGTAACCCAGGATATTAGAGGTAACTCATGGTATTAGGGGTAACTCATGGTATTAGGGGTAACCCATGGTAATAGGAGTAAACCAGGGTATAAGAGGTAACTCATGGTATTAGGGGTAATCTAGGGTATTAGGAGTAACCCATTGTATTAAGAATAACCCATGGTATTAGGATTAACCATGGTATTAGGAGTACCCCAGGGTATTAGAGGCAACTCATGGTACTAGGGGTAATCTAGGGTATTAGGGGTAACTCACGGTATTAGGGATAACACATGGTATTAGGAGTAACCCACGGTATTAGGAGTAACCCATGGTATTAGGGGTAACTCAGGGTATTAGAGGTAACTCATGGTATTAGGGGTAATCCAGGGTATTAGGTGTGACCCATGGTATTAAGAGTAACCCATGGTATTAGGAGTAACCCATGGTATTAGGAGTAACCCATGGTATCAGGGGTAACTCAGGGTATTAGAAGTAACTCATGGTATTAGGGGTAACTCATGGTATTAGGGGTAACTCATGGTATCAGGGGTGATCCAGGGTATTAGGAGTAACCCATGGTGATATTAGGGGTAACCCAGGGTATTAGAGGTATCCCATGGCATGAGGGGTAACCCAGGGTATTAGAGGTAACCCATGGGATTAGGGGTAACCCACGGTATTAGGGATAACACATGGTATTAGGGATAACACATGGTATTAGGGGTAACACATGGTATTTGGGGTAACACATGGTATATTGGGTAACACTTGGTATTAGAACTAACCGAGTATAATGAATGAGTAATCGTTAGTAATTATTTGTATCTGTTGGTAATTCAAGAAATTTAAATAATAAATCTTAAGATACCAATACTAACTGGGTAATAAAGTAATATATTATTACTGTGCTCTCACATATAATAGACAAATAAAAAAAAACAGAAAAATAAACAAATTAGCTAGGGTAAGTTACGAATTATCGGACGGTTTCACATTTTCCTTCATAATAATTAATTAAAATAATAAGTGAACATATATTCATTATATACACTTTTCTTATATGATCGAAAATGCGGAACCGTCTCATAATTCGGAGCTTACTCTATATAGTAGATTATTTTTTTAAAAATATGTATTACTTTTTTTGCAAGAATTAATTAATGATTTTGACGTATTTTATTGGAATACGTAAATATTATTTACCTTCGTTATACCATATAGTTGATATGTATTTCTTTCATGTGATATGTAGATGAATATATAAACTTATTTATTGTACCAAAATTTACATAATCGAAAGTAATTGAAATAATATATAGTCGTGGTGTTATTGTATATGTTACATCGCCTCTTGTTATTTACGGTATTAAATTTTCAATCTTGTAACAATATCGGGTAATATTATAACAGTATGGGGGCAATGTTGTAACAATATCGGGTAATATCATAACAGCATGGGGGCAATGTTGTAACAATATCGGGTAATATTATAACAGTATGGGGGCAATGTTGTAACAATATCGGGTAATATCATAACAGCATGGGGGCAATGTTGTAACAATATCGGGTAATATTATAACAGCATGGGGGCAATGTTGTAACAATATCGGGTAATATTATAACAATATGGGGGCAATGTTGTAACAATATCGGGTAATATTATAACAGCATGGGGGCAATGTTGTAACAATATCGGGTAATATTATAACAATATGGGGGCAATGTTGTAACAATATCGGGTAATATTATAACAGTATGGGGGCAATGTTGTAACAATATCGGGTAATATTATAACAGCATGGGGGCAATGTTGTAACAATATCGGGTAATATTATAACAGTATGGGGGCAATGTTGTAACAATATCGGGTAATATTATAACAGCATGGGGGCAATGTTGTAACAATGTCGGGTAATATCATAACAGTATGGGGGCAATGTTGTAACAATATCGGGTAATATTATAACAATATCGAGGTAATGTTGTAACGATATTGACACTATGATGTAATAATATTGGGGCAATGTTGTAGCAATATCGGAGTAATGTTGTAGAAATATCAGAGCAATGTTGTAACAATTTTGAGGCAATGTTGTAACAATTTTGAGGCAATGTTGTAACAATTTTGAGGCAATGTTGTAACAATTTTGAGGCAATGTTGTAACAATTTTGAGGCAATGTTGTAACAATTTTGAGGCATTTTGTAACAATTTTGAGGCAATGTTGTAACAATTTTGAGGCAATGTTGTAACAATATTGAGGCAATGTTGTAACAATATTGAGGCAATGTTGTAACAATATTGAGGCAATGTTGTAACAATTTTGAGGCAATGTTGTAACAATTTTGAGGCAATGTTGTGACAATTTTGAGGCAATGTTGTAACAATTTTGAGGCAATGTTGCGACAATTTTGAGGCAATGTTGTAAAATAATTTTGAGGCAATGTTGTAACAATATTGAGGCAATGTTGTAACAATTTTGAGGCAATGTTGTAACAATTTTGAGGCAATGTTGCGACAATTTTGAGGCAATGTTGTAAAATAATTTTGAGGCAATGTTGTAACAATTTTGAGGCAATGTTGTAACAATTTTGAGGCAATGTTGTAACAATATTGAGGCAATGTTGTAACAATATTGAGGCAATGTTGTAACAATTTTGAGGCAATGTTTTGACAATTTTGAGGCAATGTTTTGACAATTTTGAGGCAATGTTGTAACAATTTTGAGGCAATGTTTTGACAATTTTGAGGCAATGTTGTAACAATTTTGAGGCAATGTTGTAAAATAATTTTGAGGCAATGTTGTAAAATAATTTTGAGGCAATGTTGTAAAATAATTTTGAGGCAATGTTGTGACAATTTTGAGGCAATGTTGTAAAATAATTTTGAGGCAATGTTGTAACAATATTGAGGCAATGAATTTCATTCCTCGCATTCATTTTATAGATTTAAAGGTTATTAAATTCTTTCTTGAATTTGAAACAAATCATATTTTTTAATATTTAACTTCAAATATTTGCAAGTTGTTGGTTATAGAGAAATAAAGAATATTCATCTTAAAACCTAATTACATTTTCTTCCAATTACTGGAAAGGTTAATGACCCAAAAACATTAACTTTAAGATTAAGTATAATAAATGATAGAAAAGATTCGAACTCAACGGGAAATCCATATTATTAGAGGTTATTTAAACTCTTCGTTAAAGGTTTTTTTCAGATTTCAAGCTTTCGAATAGAAAGATTCCTATTCGAACCTCGAGATCGTATTTGTAAACTATGCCTAGTTAAGTTATGTACTGTGATAATGCCTACCTGTCTAGTGTCTATCCTGTACACAGTTACAAATTCAGTCAATCAATTATTCCATACTTGTTTTGACTTTAGAAAGTGGTAAATAAATTACGGACATTGAAGGTTGGGGAAATTCTCTTTCAATCTTCTATGGCCCAACCATAACTTTCTCTCTCAATCTTCTATGGCCCAACCATAACTTTCTCTCTCAATCTTCTATAGCCCTACCATAACTTTCTCTCTCAATCTTCTATGGCCCCACCATAACTTTCTCTCTCAATCTTCTATGGCCCCACCATAACTTTCTCTCTCAATCTTCTATGGCCCCACCATACCTTTCTCTCTCAATCTTCTATGGCCCCACCATACCTTTATCTCTCAATCTTCTATGGCCCCACCATATCTTTCTCTCTCAATCTTCTATGGCCCCACCATACCTTTCTCTCTCAATCTTCTATAGCCCCACCATAACTTTCTCTCTCAATCTTCTATGGCCCCACCATACCTTTATCTCTCAATCTTCTATTGCCCCACCATATCTTTCTCTCTCAATCTTCTATGGCCCCACCATAACTTTCTCTCTAGAATATGTTGGCAAAATTTCAAACTTGTTCAGTAGGTTTTTGGCCTTATATTGAGAAAATGGAGGCTGCACTTTTTTTTTCGTAAATTTCCGAGTAGAATTTTATGATGTTATATGTAAGAGCAAATACCAAGACAGCTTTAGAATCTTGTAACATTTCTAACAGAGAATCTAAAGCAGATTTCACATTTTTTCCCAAGTTATATTTTGATAAGCGATTTTCGATGACTAAATAAATTTTTCAAAAAACCCGGATTTTTGGATTTGAACTCTGATAAAATGAAGTATTAGGAGTATCCCTCTGTCACATAGTTAAGGGCCGTACACACGGAGGGTTTTTAAGTCTTTCCACCAGACTTTTAGCTAAGCTCCTCCTACTTTTTCCACGAGAATATAAGAAAAAAACGATATAATTATTATCCATGATACCTGCAGGTATCATGGATACTAACTAAAACAAATTATAATTAAATCATTTTTTTCTTATATTCTCGTAGAAAAAGTAGGAGGAGCTTAGCTAAAAGTCTGGAGGAAAAACTCAAAAAAACTCAAAAAGTTATTTTTCACTGAAAGAAATACGAGTCAATTTGACTCATTCTAATATTTTACTCAAAAACAAGACTCATATTGACTCCTAATTCATAGTCAGATTGACTCAGGTAGAGTCAATTAAGAAAAAAGACTCCTAATATTAGAGTTTTACCAGCCTTGACTCAAACGATGAGTCAGGGACTCGCAATTTTTTTCAATGTTGTAGCGTGAAAACACATTGAATTTTAGGTGGAAAATTCATGTTTTTCATCAGATTCAAAAACGTAATATTTGGCCAAATACGTAAATACCCTCATAGCCCCCTTTGCACCCTGCATTGGGTGGCTTGTGGTGCCTTTAGCCCTTAAGAAAGTTGGGACATAAAAGTACACTGCCTAACATTCCTTTTCCAATAATAAAATAAAGATTTTAGACCACAATCCACTTCCATTTGGAACCCCTGGGGGGTTCTAGTGCTCGTAGCCCCATAAAAAATTGGGACATGAAAGCCTACTACCTAAAAACTTTTTCCTAACGAAAAAATTATATTTTTCACCAAATTTATGAATGACATTCTTAAATATTAGAAAAAATAGCCTTAGACTCTCTTGGTAGACTTAAGCCTTTGACAAAATAGCCTTAGACTCTCTTGGTAGACTTAAGTCTTTAACAAAATCACCTTAGACACTTTTAGTAGACTTAAATCTTCGACAAAATAGCCTTAGACTCTCTTGGTAGACTTAAGTCTTTGACAAAATAGCCTTAGACTCTCTTGGTAGACTTGAGTCTTTAACAAAATCACCTTAGACACTCTTGGTAGACTTAAATCTTCGACAAAATAGCCTTAGACTCTCTTGGTAGACTTAAATCTTCGACAAAATAGCCTTAGACTCTCTTGGTAGATTTAAGTCTTTAACAAAATAGCCTTAGACTCTCTTGGTAAACTTAAGTCTTTGACAAAATAAACTTAGACTCTCTTGGTAGATTTAAGTCTTTAACAAAATCACCTTAGACTTTCTTGGTAGACTTAAGTCTTTAACAAAATCACCTTAGACTTTCTTGGTAGACTTAAATCTTCGACAAAACAGCCTTAGACTCTCTTGGTAAACTTAAGTCTTTGACAAAATAAACTTAGACTCTCTTGGTAGACTTAAGTCTTTGACAAAATAAACTTAGACTCTCTCGGTAGACTTAAGTCTTTGACAAAATAAACTTAGACTCTCTTGGTAGACTTAAGTCTTTGACAAAGAACCTAAGACTCTCTTGGTAGACTTAAGTCTTTGACAAAATAACCTTAGACTCTCTAGGTAGTCTTAAGACTCTGACAAAATAACCTTAGACTCTCTAGGTAGTCTTAAGTCTTTGAAAAAATAAACTTAGACTCCCTAGGTAGTCTTAAGACTTTGACAAAATAACCTTAGACTCTCTAGGTAGACTTAAATCTTTGACAAAATAAACTTAGACTCTCTCGGTAGACTTAAGTCTTTGACAAAGAACCTAAGACTGTCTTGGTAGACTTAAGTCTTTGACAAAATAAACTTAGACTCTCTTGGTAGACTTAAGTCTTTGACAAAGAACCTTAGACTCTCTTGGTAGACTTAAGACTTTGACAAAACAGCCTTAGACTCTCTTGGTAGACTCAAAGTCTTTGACAAAATAGCCTTAGACTCTCTTGGTAGACTTAAGTCTTTGACAAAATAGCCTTAGACTCTCTTGGTAGACTTAAGTCTTTGACAAAATAACCTTAATATCTCTCGGTAGACTCAAGTCTTTGACAAAATAAACTTAGACTCTCTTGGTAGACTTAAGTCTTTAACAAAATCACCTTAGACTCTCTTGGTAGACTTAAGTCTTTAACAAAATCACCTTAGACTTTCTTGGTAGACTTAAATCTTCGACAAAATAGCCTTAGACTCTCTTGGTAGATTTAAGTCTTTCACAAAATAAACTTAGACTCTCTCGGTAGTCTTAAGTCTTTGACAAAATAACCTTAGACTTAAACAATCTTAAGTATTAAGTATTAAGCTGCTATGATTTTCTCAGCAAACATCAAAGGCTTAAAAACTTTTGAGAAATTCTGTCCTAAGAACTTAGGCATTTCTGTAGCAATAATTAAGAGATTCTTGTCGAGAAACTGACGTGACAGCAAAATGAGATTGCGTCAAGATTGCAGACATGAGAAAATTGCCTTTGAGTGAGGTAAAGCGACATCACTGCGTCATGATGAGATAGAGTCATAATGAAACAGCGTCACGATGAGATAGCGTCATGATAAAATAGCGTCATGATGAATAAATTTTCAACGTCCTATAACTAATCAAATTAATATAAAATAATAAAAGTAGTTTCCCTAGATTGTTTATTTATTTATTTATTTGGTGTCCGCTTTTACACTATGGGTATTTAAGATGAAAAATCTAACTATTATACGCACGGGAATATATTGACTTGATATTAAATTCTTCTGCAAATCCGATTTTCCAGAATTACTAGATAGCACTGTGTAATAATAATAACAATAATGTTCATATTGTCTTTTCTTATATGACCGAAGATGTAGCACTGAACCGTATATATTATATGGGTACACACATAACCTATATAGGCCTTTGTAAACAAACATAGGTTATAGGGTAGTGGAGGGTCAGCTTTAAGAAGCTAGGTGCCCGGGTATTCAAGGCCAGGGTATAACCTACACTAGTGTAAAACACTGGTAAAATGTTTGTAAAATAATGGTAAAACATTGGTAAAACATTGGTAAAACATTGGTAAAACATTGGTAAAACATTGGTAAAATATTGGCAAAACATTGGTAAAATATTGGTAAAATATTGGTAAAATATTGGTAAAACACTGGGACCACATCCCAAGTAAGAAGGATTCTTTCTGGGATACTGAGGGAATATCCCAGGAAAGAAGGATTAACCCACTAGTACCATTAATATCCCAGGTATAAATTTTTCTTGCCTGGGATTGGTGTAACATTGCCTTAATATTGCAAACCGAAACATTAGTAATATTAGCTATATTAATATTACTACTAATATTAGTAAATAGTAACTATTACTTCTAACTTCGATTGTATATTGATACTATTACTAAATTTTCTATCTCATTACTTTTTTTGTATTTTTCTTCAGTATTTTTCTACAGTATTTTTCTACAGTATTTTTCTTCAGTCTTTTTCTTCAGTCTTTTTCTCCAGTATTTTTCTTCAGTCTTTTTCTTCAGTATTTTTCTTCAGTCTTTTTCTTCAGTATTTTTCTTCAGTATTTTTCGTCAGTATTTTTCTTCAGTCTTTTTCTTCAGTCTTTTTCTTCAGTATTTTTCTTCAGTCTTTTTCTTCAGTCTTTTTCTTCAGTATTTTTCGTCAGTATTTTTCTTCAGTATTTTTCTTCAGTATTTTTCTTCAGTATTTTTCGTCAGTATTTTTCTTCAGTCTTTTTCTTCAGTCTTTTTCTTCAGTATTTTTCTTCAGTCTTTTTCTTCAGTCTTTTTCTTCAGTATTTTTCTTCAGTCTTTTTCTTCAGTATTTTTCTTCAGTCTTTTTCTTCAGTATTTTTCTTCAGTACTTTTCTTCAGTCTTTTTCTTCAGTCTTTTTCTTCAGTATTTTTCTTCAGTATTTTTCTTCAGTCTTTTTCTTCAGTCTTTTTCTTCAGTATTTTTCTTCAGTCTTTTTCTTCAGTCTTTTTCGTCAGTATTTTTCTTCAGTCTTTTTCTTCAGTCTTTTTCTTCAGTATTTTTCTTCAGTATTTTTCTTCAGTCTTTAACTGTGCTTTCGCACTAAAATTTTCTACCAGAGTAGGCAATTTGGAGTAAATAATTCAATGTGCATAGGAAATTAGATGCATAGAGAAGTAACTAAATAGTCTACCTGTTTGTTGTAGGTATAATATTGGTACTTAAGAAATTAAAAACAATTTTAGTGCAAAAAAAGATATTTTATGACATAAAACATAAAATTGCGCGAAATATAATTTATTTCATAAAATATATTTTATTGCATAAAACAAACCTTATTGTATAAAACATATTTTATTGTATAAAATATATTTTATTGTATAAAATATATTTTATTGTATAAAATATATTTTATTGTATAAAATATATTTTATTGTATAAAATATATTTTGTTGCAAAAAACATTTTATTGCATAAAAAATATTATATTACTTAAATATATTTCATTTCATCAAATATATTTCATTGCATAAATCATTTTTCATTAAAATAATTAAATTTTATCACTTCAAAGTTTTTTATTTCCAGCTTGAATAGGATATTTTTCTTTAATTACATCACATTTACTTAAGTACCAAACTTTTTTCAATCCCCAAAGTTATTCTATTTACAGAGTCGTATCAAAGTTACAGAATCATCAGAAAATACAAATGTTTCTATTCTGAAAGGTAGCTACAAGGAAAGAACACAAATGTATTGTTTTCTGAATTAATATCAATTGAAGCTATTTATAAATATGACTTCGTACCCTTGACGTCACTAGCTTTAAGAATATTTGATTGAACTATACAAATTTTATAGGAGATACTAATTATTTTATAAAATTGTTATTGAGTGTACCCATTTCTATGATACAAAGATATCCAACCTCTAATCTTATAGGTATATAATCAGGTACTATGATAAAATGCCAAACAGATCAAATTCTTAACGGACAAAATGCCTAACGGACAAAATGCATAACGGACAAAATGCCTTACGAAAAAAATGCTTAACGGACAAAGTATGTGAATATAGAATATAAGAATAGTAGAATAATGACGTAAAATCAGAATGTTAGAAAGAAAATAAAAGAATAAACTCCATATTTAAATAAATAGTCCGAATAGAAAATATTGAAGTGATAACTGTAATGAAATGATTATTGGTAAATAAAGAACTCTATACATTATATTATAATAAACCTTATCATTAAACATAAAATAGTATTTTTAAAAACTTATGTATAATAGTAAAACTATCAACGATTTTTTTTATAACCATGGGCAGTTAATTGCATGTCAGAAACCAACTTCTATAAACATTGAAATTATCTTACTTGCTTTAGAATTTCAAAAGCAACTATAAACATCACTCTAGATTGCATTTGAAGACACTTTTTAATAAGGAACGGAAAATTGTCTCGGTTTCTGTATTAAATTTTTTAGAATAATTATCGACTATAGAATTTACATACTGAAATAAAGATAACGACGTTTTGTCTTTCAACTATAAACATTTCCAAGTTTAATCTGAAAATATAATGATGAAAATAAAGTAAATTAATAATAAATTGAAAAACACAGGTAATAACTAGATTACGTGTACTCTGTAGAGCGCATACCTTCACCTCCGCTTTGACCCGTTTTCTCCCAAAATAAGAGAAACTGCTAACTGGATAATAAACCATCGTCCAACCAAGTTTCATGCAATATGGTACAATACTTTTTGAGTTATTACCTTCTCAGAATGCGGGAAGGTCATATTTTCATCGGACTTTATTTATTTACATATTTATTTATCATCTTGTTATTCGCTTAACTGAAAAAGTGTTGAACCAAATTGCCTGAAATTTAGTGAAACGATTGGTCCATGTCCAGTGACCTGCTGCTAGAAATTTGGGAGCGACCCGGTCAAAGGTCATGGTTATGGTCATTTATAATTCAAAAAGTATTTAACCACATTGCATGAAACTTGGTGGAACGATTGGTCAATATGCAGGAACCATTTTGTTAGATTTTGGGAGCGATCGGGTCAAAGGTCAAAGATCAACGACAAGGCCATTTTTAACTCAAGAACTCCAAAAGTATTCAATCAAATTATTTGAAATTTTGAAGCGATCCTGGTAGAATTTTTGAAGCGATCCGGTCAAAGGTCAAGGTCAAGATCATTCATAACCCGATAACCATATTGCATGAAACTTGGTGGGACGATTGGTTATTATCCAGTTAGCAGCTTCTTAAATTTTGGGAGAGGACGGACAGAGCAAAGGCGAAGGTATGCGCTCTACCGAGTGCACATAATCTAGTTGAGTTATGAATGACCTTGCCCTTTGACCAGATCACTTCTAAAATTGTACCAGATCGTTCCTGGACATTGACCAATAATTGTACTATCTAGTTTCGGACAATTTGGTTGAATACTTTTTGAGTTATTGAGTTACAATTAAATGGCCTTGACCTTGTTCTTTCACCTTTGATCCGATCGCTCCCAAAATATAACAAAATTGTTCCTGTATATTATTGACCAATCTTCCCACCAAGTTTCATGCAATATGTTTCAATACTTTTTGAGTTATAAATGACCATGACATTGACCTTTGACCGGGTTGCTCCCAAAATTTTAGCAGCAGGTTACTGGACATGGACCAATCATTTCACCAAATTTCAGGCAATTTGGTTGAACACTTTTTCAGTTAAGCGAATAACAAGATGATAAATAAATAAATAAAATCCGATGAAAAGATGACCTTCCCGCATTCTGCGAAGGTAATGAATATGCGTACAGTGGAGACACAAGAAAAAACTGTTCTACCTAGTGAGGTATAACTTTATATATTATATGAAAAATAAGGATAAAGAGATAATTATAAATTAAATTTTTTCACAGAGCAGTCACACACAAAGTTACAAAATATTTGTACTGATCTAAAAACAGATAATTTTACCGTGCTACAATTGGTTATGGGATATAGGTATTCAGTTAGTATTATTTACATAAATTAAGAAATTGTGATAGTTTGTTGAATTTTACATTGATGTAGGCATTCTGTTCTCGGATGGCAATGGCTTCTAGTATTTTGAGATCAACTATGTATTTTATTGGAATGGACTATCTTGAAAGAAGACTGAATTACCGGTTGTTCAAGTGGCGGATGATCTGAATGGTCGGTCTGGAGGTGACTATGGATGCTGCTGCTGCTGTATTTCTGCTGTTGAATCCCTTCGTTCCAAACGACACTTGATGTACCCGACATATACAGAGTTACATCAGTCAACCGGACAATTAAATTGGTTAACGGGGTCTGGAAGAAAAGCTGGAGATGAGTTTGTTTAGCTTGTAGTATGGGGTGATGTTAATTCTTGAACAGGGGTTGTTGGTTTGACGTGCTGTTTGACTATTGATTTGAGTTGTTTTTATGTCCTGCTTAAACTTTTCAATGGAGGTTCTTCTAACATAGAGCTGTATTGGATTTGTTGTTTTCAGGTGATAAGTGCTTTTCAATGCATTATTTAGTATTTGTTCAACTAATGATTGAGGATAGTGATTGTTCGCAAAGATTTGTTCGATTCTATTGAATTCTTGATCGAGGGATTCCCATGTTGACGAGTATTTCAGTGCTCAATATACTAGGGTCTTGATAATTGATTTTTTATATAAAGTTTCTTACTATTGGAAAAGTATATTACTATTGGAGTTGCTATATGACTCTGTGTCAGTATATACGATATAAATTGTAAAACAATTTTCCGTTCCTTAGAAAAAAGTATCTTTAAATGTGAAAAAATTAACGTGTTATTCCAACTATATACATTAAAAATGATTATAGCTATCCAATAAAATAAATATTATTTTAAATTTATAACTAGGAGAAGATGATTATATTTAAATGATTTGTTAAACTTGAACAAACACTTTAGTAACATATATTAAACACTGTGAAATAAGACTGTTTACACTAAGCACGCAGAATTACAAAAGTTTACTGGATAAATATATACTGGATAAAAGTTTACAGTGCCTTTTAAGCATTTGGTCGCTAGGTATCTTGTCCGCTCATTGAAATCAAATCTCTGATCTTTAGCAATAAAGTTGTTCATCACGTGTGTGCCGTACTTCGAAAGTTCTTTCCTCAACTTTGTCAGGATGGTTTGGTTTTACTGAACAATTTTCTAAAGTGCGGAAACAGACGAAATGAAAAAGGAAACAACATACCCTTGATATTATTTGGGGAACGACACATTTCTCGGACACTCACAGAACCCGTAAACTGATTGTTAAAATAGGATACGATAGGTCGATGAGAAATTGCTTCATGACCTATTTTAATCCCATTTTTTTCGAGTGCTCTTTCGAGTACCTTGTTCCTTTATATGAAGTTTTTTTTATATTAAATCATTGAAATGCATACAATATGTATGAAGAGAAACAGGTGTTTTGTAAATTGACCAAACACAATAATTGTTCATTCGAACAATTATTTTTTCGAGCAATTATTTTTCGAGCAATTATTTTTTCGAGCAATTATTTTCGATCAACTTACCAAAATCTGAAAAAAACATCTTCCTTTATGAAACCAGTGGACCAAAATACTTCGGTCACAAGGTCGTTTGTCACATATGTCGATGTCTGCTGCTAGATAGGCTTATATAATCAATAATCATATCTACATGTACATATATTATATAAAGGAAAGGAGAATGTCGTAGAAGAAACTTTGATCGATATCTTATATTGAGTGGCTTAGCTTGTAATATAATCATTTGTTTATTGTAGACAGAAAAGAAGATTGGTGAATTATTATTTTGAAAGATTTTAAAAATATAGTACCACTCACATCACCACTAGTACCACTCACATCACCACTAGTACCACTCACATCACCACTAGTACAACTCACATCACCACTAGTACTACTCACAACACCACTAGTACCACTCACATCACCACTAGTACCACTCACATCACCACTAGTACCACTCACATCACCACTAGTACCACTCACAACACCACTAGTACCACTCACATCACCACTAGTACCACTCACATCACCACTAATACCACTCACATCACCACCAGTACCACTCACATCACCACTAGTACCACTCACATCACCACTAGTACCACTCACATCACCACTAGTACCACTCACATCACCACCAGTACCACTCACATCACCACTAGTACCGTTCCCAATCACTAATCAGGCAAGTTATCGGTTCGAAGCAATCAAACAAATTAGCAAAGTCATTGTATGGTGATTGAATCCTAATAAGTTATCGATCAATTAACAAGTTTATCCTATGTACAGTCACTGAAAACTGTACTTGCAATGGTTTCTGCAGTTTACTAATTTAACATTAAAAAAAGAAACTTTACTAATTGTAATGCAGTCATCAAAGCCAAGACTAGAAGTAGGTATGGACACTGTATCACCTTCTGTGTACCATTGGTGTAATTTTGACGTCAGAGTCAAGAGTAGAAGTAGGTATGGACACTGTATCACCTTCTCTGTACCATTGATGTCATTTGACGTCAGTGTCAAGAGTAGAAGTAGGTATGGACCCTGCATCACCTTCTGTGTACCATTGGTGTCATTTTGACGACAGAGTCAAGAGTAGAAGTAGTTATGGACACTGTATCACCTTATGTGTACCATTGGTGTCATTTTGACGACAGAGTCAAGAGTAGAAGTAGGTATGGACACTGTATCACCTTCTGTGTACCATTGGTGTCATTTTGACGTCAGAGTCAAGAGTAGAAGTAGGTATGGACACTGTATCACCTTCTGTGTACCATTGGTGTCATTTTGACGTCAGGGTCAAGAGTAGAAGTAGGTATGGACACTGTATCACCTTCTGTGTACTATTGGTGTCATTTTGACGTCAGAGTCAAGAGTAGAAGTAGGTATGGACACTGTATCACCTTCTGTGTACCATTGGTGTCATTTTGACGTCAGAGTCAAGATTAGAAGTAGGTATGGACACTGTATCACCTTATGTGTACCATTGGTGTCATTTTGACGTCAGAGCCAAGAGTAGAAGTAGGTATGGACACTGTATCACCTTCTGTGTACCATTGGTGTCTTTTTGACGTCAGAGTCAAGAGTAGAAGTAGGCATGGACACTGTATCACCTTCTGTGTACCATTGGTGTCATTTTGACGTCAGAGTCAAGAGTAGAAGTAGGTATGGACACTGTATCACCTTCTGTGTATCATTGGTGTCATTTTAACGTCAGAGTCAAGAGTAGAAGTAGGTATGGACACTGTATTACCTTCTGTGTACCATTGGTGTCATTTTAACGTCAGAGTCAAGATTAGAAGTAGTTATGGACACTGTATCACCTTCTGTGTACCATTGGTGTCATTTTGACGTCAGTGTCAAGAGTAGAAGTAGGTATGGACACTGTATCACCTTCTGTGTACCATTGGTGTCATTTTGACGTCAGAGTCAAGAGTAGAAGTAGGTATGGACACTGTATCACCTTCTGTGTATCATTGGTGTCATTTTAACGTCACAGTCAAGAGTAGAAGTAGTTATGGACACTGTATCACCTTCTGTGTACCATTGGTGTCATTTTGACGTCAGAGTCAAGAGTAGAAGTAGGTATGGACACTGTATCACCTTCTGTGTACCATTGGTGTCATTTTGACGTCAGAGTCAAGAGTAGAAGTAGGTATGAACACTGTATCACCTTCTGTGAACCATTGGTGTCATTTTGACGTCAGAGCCAAGAGTAGAAGTAGGTATGGACACTGTATCACCTTCTATGTACCATTGGTGTCATTTTGACGTCAGAGCCAAGAGTAGAAGTAGGTATGGACACTGTATCACCTTCTATGTACCATTGGTGTCATTTTGACGTCACAGTCAAGAGTAGAAGTAGGTATGGACACTGTATCACCTTCTGTGTACCATTGGTGTCATTTTGACGTCAGAGTCAAGAGTAGGAGTAGTTATGGACACTGTATCACCTTCTGTGTACCATTGGTGTCATTTTGACGTCAGAGTCAAGAGTAGAAGTAGGTATGAACACTGTATCACCTTCTGTGAACCATTGGTGTCATTTTGACGTCAGAGCCAAGAGTAGAAGTAGGTATGGACACTGTATCACCTTCTATGTACCATTGGTGTCATTTTGACGTCAGAGCCAAGAGTAGAAGTAGGTATGGACACTGTATCACCTTCTATGTACCATTGGTGTCATTTTGACGTCACAGTCAAGAGTAGAAGTAGGTATGGACACTGTATCACCTTCTATGTACCATTGGTGTCATTTTGACGTCACAGTCAAGAGTAGAAGTAGGTATGGACACTGTATCACCTTCTGTGTACCATTGGTGTCATTTTGACGTCAGAGTCAAGAGTAGAAGTAGGTATGGACACTGTATCACCTTCTGTGTATCATTGGTGTCATTTTAACGTCAGAGTCAAGAGTAGAAGTAGGTATGGACACTGTATTACCTTCTGTGTACCATTGGTGTCATTTTAACGTCAGAGTCAAGAGTAGAAGTAGTTATGGACACTGTATCACCTTCTGTGTACCATTGGTGTCATTTTGACGTCAGAGTCAAGAGTAGAAGTAGGTATGGACACTGTATCACCTTCTGTGTACCATTGGTGTCATTTTGACGTCAGAGTCAAGAGTAGAAGTAGGTATGAACACTGTATCACCTTCTGTGAACCATTGGTGTCATTTTGACGTCAGAGCCAAGAGTAGAAGTAGGTATGGACACTGTATCACCTTCTGTGTACCATTGGTGTCATTTTGACGTCACAGTCAAGAGTAGAAGTAGGTATGGACACTGTATCACCTTCTGTGTACCATTGGTGTCATTTTGACGTCAGAGTCAAGAGTAGAAGTAGTTATGGACACTGTATCACCTTCTATGTACCATTGGTGTCATTTTGACGTCACAGTCAAGAGTAGAAGTAGGTATGGACACTGTATCACCTTCTGTGTACCATTGGTGTCATTTGACGTCAGTGTCAAGAGTAGAAGTAGGTATGGACACTGTATCACCTTCTGTGTACCATTGGTGTCATTTGACGTCAGAGCCAAGAGTAGAAGTAGGTATGAACACTGTATCACCTTCTGTGTACCATTGGTGTCATTTGACGTCAGAGCCAAGAGTAGAAGTAGGTATGAACACTGTACCACCTTCTCAGGACCAAATAAGTTATCAAGGTGTTAAAAAAGTTCCATAATAACCAATGGGTTGAAGATAACTGGAATATTCTTGCACATGATAACCGGAATGATATTCATGCATCTCTTCATTTCCCTCTGAGCAATATTCCATTGCTATCTCTCACCAAGATAATTCCCGGTAGGAATTCTCCTCACCGCTCACCACTTCACTCAATCTCCGCTGCCTTTCCCCCTAATTTCCCCTGGGGGTATTTGGCCCCCATTTACCCCACTGCAATTTGAGGCATAAGATTTACTTCACTGATTTTACATTCAAGCGGATTTATGGAATTTTCAGAAAGCTGCTATTATGGAGTTCTGGAAATTTCTTTTGCTAGGGAATTTTATTAGTTTCTATTGCGTAAAATTTTGGAAAATCTTTTTGTTTATATATGTTATTCCATCACCTCCTGATTATGCATTTTAATATATTGATACCACTGAGAGATTAGCGTTTATACTTTATAGTAATGGATTAAAAGTCAGTTGTACCGCTAGATGGCGCTGGTGCAGATTTGATGCTTAATAGTTTGCCCTAAATATTTACCTAGTTGTCCTAAATATTACCCTATTTGTCCTAAATATTAACCTAGTTGTCCTAAATATTGCCCTATTTGTCCTAAATATTAACCTAGTTGTCCTAAATATTGCCCTATTTGTCATAAATATTAACCTAGTTGTCTTAAATATTGGCCTATTTGTCATAAATATTGGCTTATTTGTCCTAAATATTTTTTATTTTTCTTGGTCACAATTCGTAAGTTAAATATTTTGGTTGATTAATGAAATTTCAAATGTCTATTTATTCACTTTTTCATATATTCCAATATTAACTATTTGAGTTTATTTTAATTATTCTTTAATTGTTTATTTTCACTCAATTCAATGCCTATTTAAGTTGAACTAAATATTAAAACAAGAAAGTGAACTAAATATTAATTTATTCATTACTGATTATCGTTAATTGACTTATGAAGTCAATTGCAATATTAAAATAGTTCGAAAATGAATTAATTTAAATCAAAAGAATAGTTAACCGAAACAATTATATACCTTAATACTAAATTAAGAATCCAGGTTGTAAGTAAATCAGTGACAATGGCTGATCAAACCTATTTAATTAAGTAGTACTTATAACTCTCCGTTCAATTACTATCACGTTGGTTATTTACTCAACTTTTGGTTCTAGGTCCTCTAAAGGTGTGATATTTTTTTTTTTTCAATATTACTTGATCCATTACTTATCACTGATAATTCGCTTCACCAATAAAGCTCTTAGATGAAAGAAAGGAACCAGGGAAAGGCACGTCCGAATGTCTCGATAGTCAAGAGTATTAATCGGTGTAGAGGGAAAATTGTCACCCGTACAGACATGTTCAGTACGGTGGCCGGAAATCTCGGTCTCGGAAAACTCGGTCTCATTTTATAATGATTTTATTAAAGAATTATAATACAAAAAGTTTTAATTATGAATACTAAAATGTGAATTGTATTAATTAAAAGCGAATAAAATCATTTAACTGTTGTAAAATGATTCCTAACATTAGTAACTTTTTTAACATGTGTTGGCATTTATTTAACATGAGATTTGAGCTGGAAATTCAGTCCCGGAACTTCCAGTCTTGGAACTTTTGGTCTGAGGTATAATTTTATAAACAAAATTTATAAGTTAGATGTATGGAGGGGCATCATTAAACAATCACGAAGTGTGCAGTACAACAAACTAGCGGATACAACGAACAACTTAACCGCCATTTACGTTGAGATGCAATTTTTAATTACGAGATCGAAATTTCCGAGACAAAAATTTCAGGCCACCATTCAGGACTCCACCACCTTACGGGGGGGGGGGGGGTATAGGGAAGGGGTGCGTGCCTTTTGCACTGCCTATCACAGTGAGTAAATAGTACTTATGTACTACGCACTCACATAAGTTTTAAAAATTGCATTATAACACTAATTATTGACCTATTTCTTCTAAATGCTGACAATTATTTGTCCAAAATTTCGCCCCGATTTACCCTGTGAACTCTATTGCTATTGTGCTTTAACACCTGTTTTTTGTTTCATTCCACTCACATATTCCTAAAGCGTGTTTCCTGTTCCAGGCGCGCCAGCATGCCGGAGCAGAGTAACGACTACCGGGTGGTGGTGTTCGGTGCGGGGGGTGTGGGGAAGTCTTCCCTGGTGCTGAGGTTCGTCAAGGGGACTTTCAAGGAGAATTACATCCCCACTATTGAGGACACGTATAGACAGGTCTGGAAAAAAGGAAATATAAGTAAAGATAATTTTTTGTGAGAAAGGTTTGCTTTCATAGATGAAAAATAAAAAGGAAAGCTGAATAATGTTCTTTTTTTTCTTATTCTTGAAGAAATCAGGGATTAAAACATTTTTTCATTAACTCTATTTCATATTTTTATTAATAATGAACAAAATATGGGATTTTTTTCTAACGTATTAAAAATAAAATTCAGATTTTTTTTTCGAAATGATAATTTTTCTAAACTATATTAACTCTCTCAATTAATTTTAAGTGAATGTTCAGAAAGTGGAGTAATATATTACCCTATAATTCGTACTACACTATTCCTCTAGTGTATATAGTGTAGAATCCTGAGTAAGAGAGCTACCTCGTATAGTGAACAAATTTCCTTTAGTTTGCCTTAAAATGGCCATCGGTTTTCTAAAACTGATGGCCATTTAGGCAGTCTAAAGAAAATTTGTTCACTATACAGGATAGTTATCTCACTCAGGGCTCTACATTCACTATAGAGGAATCAATTACAAAGGAGACTGTAATATCAAAATTCAAAATGTCGATTTTATAAAAGTAAAATCTTCATATTGAACAATATGGCAGAACTCAAATTATATGATAAAAAATACTTTTAAATTCAATTCCCGTAACCCAGGAAAATTGAGGTTATCATTAGTGGCTCTACAATATTTTCCTTCATTGCAGGTCATCACCTGTAACAAGAACATCTGCACCCTTCAAATAACTGACACCACGGGGTCACATCAATTCCCAGCCATGCAGAGACTGAGCATTGGCAAGGGACATGCCTTCATATTGGTGTACAGCGTCACCTCGCGGCAGAGTTTGGAAGAACTCAGACCCATCAGAGATATTATCGTGGAGATGAAGGTTTCTAAGAGATATTCCCCATTAGATTTAGAAATACGAATAATATTTTAGGATGGTAGGATCAAGTAATTTACCTATATTGTTTACACAGGTTTATAAGCTCAAACAAATCCATCAAACACATATAAATATGTTTTTATAAGCTCAAACAAATTCAAACAGGTTTTGTATAAGTAATTAAAATTGTAAATACTTTTTAGAGAAACTCTTAAAATTTTGTAGACAATTTCTATTGGCATTTAGAATTCTTATAAATCATGAGATGAAGTTATGGTAGGGCCATAGAAGATTAATTGGGCAAAATAGGACTCCTCTAGGATCTTTCCCATTTGACGACCCCCACCAAATTTAATTTAAATTAATTTTTTTATATGTATTTTTGTCCATAGAATCCGAAGATCAAAACCGTTTTTTGTAGAAACTAATACTTTTTGAGATATGACGGTTTAAAGTTATTTATTTCCTATGTATTACTGAAGGATTGAGAACTTTGAAAAAACTCGTGTTTTCATTGAAATTACTTAAACAATATAGATTTTTTACATGAAACAGTAATGTAGTTTTTTGTATCTGCTAGTTTGTTGTACTACACACTTCATGATTGATTAATGTTCTGGCAGGCGGACTCGGTGGGCGGCACGCCCCCCAACATACATATATCGAATATATTTCCAGTTTCCGTGATATTTTCAATTTATTATTTCAATACTGATACATGTGTAATGGGGGGTGTGCCGCCCCCCATACCCCCCTGCCAGGTCATTAAACAATCATGAAGTGTGCAGTACAACAAACTAGTGGATGCAACAAACTACATTACGGCTATCTTTGACCAAAATTGTCCAAAAAGCGTGAAAACACGAGTTTTTTCAAAGCTCCCAATCCTTCAGTAATACATAGGAAATAAATAGCTTCAAACCCTCATATCTCAAAAATTATTAATTTCTACAAAAAACGGTTTTTATTTTCGAATTTTATGGACAAAAATACATATAAAATAGTAATTTGAATTAAATTTGGTGGGGGTCGTCAAATGGGAAAGATCCCTCCTCTATAGTGAACTCCTGTATAGTGAATGAGTTAGGATGAGGTCTGAATAGTGAACAAGTTTCTTTTAGTATGCCATTAAATAGCGTTTATTTTTCTAAAACTAATGGAAATTCATCGCAGACTGAAGATTTTTTTCTAATATACAGGCTACATCCTAACTAATTCACTATAGAGTAGTTCACTTCAGAGGAGCTCACTGAAGAGGAGTTTACTACAGAGGAGTTCTACTATCTTCTACGTTCCCACTAAAACTATTTTCTGGTAGAGAAAGTTTTCCATCCAATTTGTTTGATAAACTTTTTTACTTCCAGGGTGCAGAACTGGAGAATATTCCAGTGATGCTCGTAGGTAACAAATGTGACGAAGGAGAGTCTAGAGAAGTCAACACGTCCTTAGGAGAAGCCCAGGCCAAACTATGGAAATGTAACTTCATGGAAACGTCCGCCAAGACCAACCACAATGTCAAGGAACTCTTTCAGGAGCTCCTAAACATGGAGAAGAATAGGAACATGTCCTTGCAGCTTGATGGCAAGAACAAAACCCAAAAAGGAACCAAAATGATCCGTGAGAAGTGTTTGTTAATGTGAATATTTTTTATCTATCTGTTGTTGAAAAAGTAACATACGATTTGTGAACCTTGTTGAGATGATGACGTTATTGTTACTATTTGAAAATTTATATTGTACATTTGATGTTTTGAATGTTGGATACTGAACTTATCTGTTGTTGAAGAATGGAAAAAAGGAAATAAAAATCGAAAACTATACCTATCAGAAATTTAGAGAATCAAAATCATCATCGAGAAGTGTTAGAATTTTACTCATGTAACAGTATTACATTTATACAAGGTCAGCATTTTAAAGGCTATTTAAAAAAGCTGACCAACTCATTATTTATAAGCTATAGTGTATTTGAAATACACAAATTTGTCAATAAATGCATTTATTTCATAGTAAACGAAAGTGCTAAATGAATTTCGTAAACCAGTCATCTTAGATTGTATTTAGATATTTTTTATTAATAATCCATAAATCATTTAGAAAAGAGATTTTAGAAACTACAATGAATATCTCATCCAAAAATTGGTCTAGAACAAATAAAGTTAACCAAGAATTGATTTAACATAAGATACATTAGTATCCCTTTGAAAAGAAAATTTTCTTTTTGGTAGGCTACAGATAGAAAACGGACATGGGATATTTAAGCTCAAACTGGTACAATTTGAAGTGTTTTGTTGTAAGACATTGTATATTATACCGATGGGTGATGAAGCTGGAACTTCATAGAAACGTGTATGCGTAGTAATACACTATGATTAATAAGGAATATTCTAGGTCAGTGTCTCCTGAACCTAGTACACCCTGTTTTGAAAAAAGTGTACTCTAGAGGATTGCCATGTAAAATAATAGTATGGGAAACCAGAACTGTAGATGATGTGAATGAAGTTGAATTTACCGGTTTGAAACTGGAATTAAACAGCAAATAGAGTAAAGCATCTATCTAACATTTGCGAGTAAAAGGTGTACCTAAGTAGTAGACATATCCTTTACCCGATATGACGAAAGAAATTTCTCAAATGGTTTTATAGATCCATTACTCTATTTGAAATTATACTTTCTCTACCGTTTACCAAAGGTTTAACCTTTCACTAAATGAAGATTAAAATGTTGCAAAGGGTAAGGTTCGGACACTCACAGTACTCGGAAATTGAGTCATGAACCAATATAACCTCTAGAAATTACTTATTGACTATCTTTCTTTACCAAAGTTGAAATATTGTGAATCCAAATAAGTGTCCTAGTACAGCAAGGTTAATCTATCTAATTTCTGTATATTTTAGTCATTTCATTTTTTAGTTCCAAGTTAAAGGGTTTTATGTGTATACAGTATAACTCCTCTATAGTGAATGTAGAGTAATGAGAAGGAGAGCTACATACATAGAAGAGTGAACAAATAAAATGGCCAATATTTTCTGAAACTAAACTAAAGAAAATTGGTTCACTATACGAGGTGATTCCTTACCCAGGACAAACATTCACTATACAGAAGTTCATCATATAGGAGTTCCACTGTATGGAGATTTCTTAATCATCCAAATCATTTCACCTAATAAATTCAGCTAAGTTTAGGGACATTGTATGAACCAATAAACTAAAAATCTGATAAATATCTCGTTACTAGAAAAATAGTCTGAATTCAGTCTATCGAAAATGTTCATAACACTTTGTTGTACTTTCTGAATATATATCCAAATAGGTAGCGAAGTCTTCCATACTCCAATGCTAATATATTATACATAAGGTATGAAAATTACTCTTTGCTTTTGAACTCTTTACTCACCACAAGTTTTGATATTGAAGTCGATATTACCATTTTGTCTGTTGCATGATACTATACCATTAGTTTAATGTACAAACTGAATCTTTCTGTAGATATAACTTACTACATTCAATAGCTATCCTGTAGTTATGATGATATACGAATAGAGCAATTTTTAGCAATATATGCTTCTCTAAACATATCAGTAGTGATTCGTAGTTTTCAGCTTTTCAAATAGGCTTTATATACTTCTTGGGTTGTGGATTGTGGTAGAACTTTGTGGTGGAATCACCTAAGATTAAGAGGGAATTCAACTTAAGGCTGCTTCAAACATGTCAGTGATCCGTCCGGGACGTATCCGGTCCGTCTCCTCTTTGTGCTTTGGTGTCAGTGAAAAAATATATCGTTACTTTAATTTGAACGGACCTATTCACACAGTTCCGACTCCTTTCAGTGATAATAAATCACTGAGAGGAGCCGGATCGGAAGGAAACCTGACATGTGTGAAACAGCCATTAATCTTTCATGATATCATCATCACTTTCTCTATCGGTAGCTCTATTTGGGTAAATTTGATACCAATTGATCCATGATTAATTTATATAATAAATTTAAATACATTCAAACAATATGAGGGTATGTTAAACACTATAAAACTGTACACGGATTTTACCATGGCCGTCTATAATTGGTCAGGCCAGCTCATCAAGACGTTTACAGTTCAATCAGGTCCAATGAAATCTAATTACTGCCGGTAAAATTAATGGAGAATAAGGTATGGACAGTGGACACTGTATCACCCTCTCAAGACCAAAATAGTAAGTTTTAAGTATATGATTTATGAAGATATTTTGGATCATTAGGTATCAGAAGCAATCCAAATTGAAGTATTTTCTTTTCGGATAAGACCAAAACCAGGGTATTTTGATCATTAGCTTGTCACTCTGCTAGCTTAACTGTCATAGTAATATTGTCCGCAAATTATTTATAGAGTTGGGGTGGGCACATACGGCATCGACAGCCATTTTTGGGCCCCCTTATTAGGCTAAACGTTAAAATATTTCAGTATCTCTTTGAAAATTCACTTCGGTTATAGAAAACGAAGAATTTTTTTTTTCGTTGATCACGAAAAAAGTCGGATTTGCCCACCCCTCTTATTATGTCTGTTTCCTCTTCAGTGATAAAGTTATGGTAGGGCCATAGAAGATTATGACAGGACCTCTATTCTCTTGCCCACCATATCTTTCTCACTGAGCAACAGAATCTTATTATTGTAATATTTAAAGTCCGTATGTGATAGTTATTATTTTATCCGAAGAAAAGAAATGAAAACATTGAATTCAAATTGGTTGAGCGCCATTTTGAAATTTAGATTTTATTACCTACTTTTAAACAACTCTGATTCTGTGAAAAATGAAATAATCAGTTAGCATATTGATATTTTTTGCTTTTAGACCGTTGAGTTATTTCGACCACGTGTAACGGGTTACACATGTTTAGTACGGTCGAAAGCTTTTACGATGTCCTCAGCTTCAACCGCTTGCAAGCCGCTATTCCGTTGCTTGCGTACGTATATTTGGAGCTCCGCCAAGTTATCTATATTCGGTGTATGTCGATATTTCGTCGACAAGACGTATCACCAACTAATTATAAATGGCCATTGTGTATTTTTTGTATCCGCTAGTTTGTTGTACTGCACTCTTCATAATTGCCTAATGACCTGGCAGGGGGTAAAGGGGGTGGAACGCCCCCCCCCCCGATAATATCCCTTTAAAAAAATTCGTCTACAAAACGTCTTGTTGACGAAATGTCTGACTACCTTATTCGATGTAGCCAATATTAAAATGATGGGCATTTAGGTTCAAATTATACTATTTGTACAGTGAAACATAGGTAGTTTTTAAATCTCACTTATAATAATATAGATTATCATTATTCGTATGGTAATATTCACTGGGTTTAGTATATGATATTAGTATTTGGAACCTATATGGTTTGGGCAGCCATATTCCGCCACCTAATCTAAAGAAGAAGGTGTTGCCATGGATGATTAAGAGGGGATACCTTCCTGATCATCGATGAATCCACCTTAATCTGCTATTCTAAATCTGAAAATATATATTTAATAACTTGTTCAAGCATGAAGGTTTAGGTTCACGAAGGCAAGTTCCGAGTTATCGGACGGTGCCAAATTTTCGATAACAAGTAAATAATAATTATTATTTTCCTTTTATTTTAATTCGTATCCTTGATACCAGCAGGTATCATGAATACCAATTAGATTATTATATAATTTTTATGAAAATATGGAACTGTTCGATAACTCGGTACTTACCCTTTGTATGTAGTACAGGGTGGCAGAAAAGTAACTTTGCACTTTTAAATGTTTATTGAAAGAAAACCGACTCAACTATCGATATCAAATATATATGAATTTACAGAAAAAATCTCAGATTTTTTTGCAGTATGTATATATAGACAAAAGATTTTTTTAATGATGTCCTTCAGATGTTCTTCTTTATTATTCAAGCCAGAGCGCACTCTTCGCACAGTATTTTGCAAAATATTTTCTAATGTGTCCCTCGATCGTTATTAAGGTAATTTATTTAATTGTGTTGAGTTTCAACTTTTTGGGATTTTCAGGCCTATTTTTGTAAGCTATCGATTTTGAAGATTCCCCCAAGGAAGAAGTCAAGAGGGATTAAAACAGGAGATCGAGCAGGCCATGAGATTTCACTGCAATTTGGAAATAAGAGACTTGGAAAAAGCTTCTCTTACTATTGCTATGGTTTCTCTGGCAGGAGTTTTTTTATCTGCATCATACATATTGTAAAAAAAACTTAGAGATTTTGTCTATAAATTCATATTGATTTGATATTTGTATGTAGTAGAAACTGTTTTCTTGCAATAAATATTTAAAAGTGTAAAGTTACTTTTCCGCCACCCTATTTGTACCCTGATAAAATTCTATAAAAAAACAATAGTGAATTTAGATTTAGTGGTCGAATATGTCGTCAATATGTTTCATAAAAATATTACTTTTTTGAAAAAAGAAAAACTGTACGTTCTACAAGACTAAGTAACCAAACTATATAGCAGTATTATACAAACAACATATTTACAACATGTTTACAACATATTCAAATCTATGTTAACACCGGACCAGGTAAATTGATAATATTATAACATGTTGTTATAATAATAATATTAAATGTTATCTAATTCATATTGAATTTAAATAATATAGTCACAAATATCAAGACTAAAATACTAATAATTGTAATAAATTGGATCTTTATTTAATTGAAAATAACACAAAAATATTTCATGTATTAATTTTTTGAACATTGTTATTATTAGGGTTGTGACAATATGCTTTTTAAATCATAGATCCTGAAAATATTATAGACGGAGAGAATTAAAGAGTATTGAATGGTTCTACACCAGCGGTATATAGTATTCGATACCATTTCATATAGTCTCTGATATTCTTGAGATCTATGATTTAAAAGCATATTGTCACTACCCTAGTTAATATCATACTTCATTATATTTCCTATTAAAAACAAATAGTATATATTTATTAATTACTATGACCAAATTTGTGAACATTCTCATGTAGAATAGATGTTTCTTCTTCTGATTCTTCATGAAATCATCACTTCAATTATCTGCTAAAGTTTTGAATCTGTAACTTTTTCATATGTTCAATTTTTTTTAATTATATTCTAGTTCCAACTTGTTATTTTCGATTTCAGGGTTAGCTTTATGGGTTCTAGGTCAACTCGCCGAAAACATATTCGCCGCATGACACATTCGCCGCATGACACATTCGCCGAAAAATTACAATTTTTAGCAGACTAAGGTTTATTACAAAAATTTAAGTTTATTGAAAATCATGTGTTATATGACTATTTAAAATTGATCAAATTTTTTAGTAACTATAAATTAAAAGGTAATTAGTTGTCTGATTTTAATGCAACATATACGCTTGCTCTTAGTCCCATTATAAAAGTTTCTGAATAAATTTAGTAGTATTTATTAAATAATAAATATTTAATCCATTTATTCTAACATAAACTTTTCTATTTTTCAAAAGGAATTGCTGAACAAAATTGATTTTGACTTCCTTTTTGTACTCAAATACATTTCTCCATATTGTCAATATTTTATAAAAGGAATAGTTATATGAATATTCTTAAAACCTAGAAATTAATCTGTTTTAACTGTACCTTCAATAGTTGTTGAAACATACGAATTTAAACTTGGTAGACTTTTTTTGGGTCACCCTGTATATAGTGAAAGCTTCAAGAGCGACTCACAGTAGCGGACTTTTTCAACAATGTACATAGAAGGATTAAAGTAAAGTGAGACCAACACGAAAAAAATCTTTTTGTTTTGTAACTGATAATTGTACACAGAAAATAGGATTAACGTAGAGTTAATAAACTGACACAAATAATGCTGCAATAACATCATATATGAGTTAATTAATTAGTTTAACGTAATTACCATAAAGTTAAACCAATAATTATGTAGAATATTGTAAAGTAATTTATACACTTGTATGTAAATTCATCTATATGTAATATCATCTGGACATATGATAAAAATTTGTTTACTTTTTTAAATAATCAAATTTTTTTCGGCGAATGTGTTTTCGACGAAAGTATTTTCGGCGAATGTGTTTTCGGCGAATGTGTTTTCGGTGAATGGACCGGTCACCAGTTTTATGATACCTATTATATTTATTTTTAAGTTGTTCTCTATCAATGACAGTTTTTATTTTATTTTTGTGGTCTCTTGTTTCACCGTTTATTATTTCCCTGGTAAGATTTATGACTTTCTGTATCCATTTCGAACTTATGAATCTTTTGTATCCTTTTCGAACTTGAGATCTTTTGTATCCTCGTCAAATTTATGATATTTTGTATCATTTTCGAACTTGATATCTTTTGTATCCTCGTCAAATTTATGATCTGTATCCTTGTCAAATTTATATTTTAAATGCTCGTCAAATTTATGATCTTCTGTATCCTCGTCAAATTTATGATCTTTTGTATCCTCGTCAAATTTATGATCTTCTGTATCCTCGTCAAATTTATGATATTTTGTATCCTCGTCAAATTTATGATCTTCTGTATCCTCGTCAAATTTATGATATTTTGTATCATTTTCGAACTTGATATCTTTTGTATCATTGTCAAATTTATGATCTTTTTTATGTTAATTTTATGATATTTCGTTTCTTAGTTAATTTTATGATATTTTCTCGGTTAATTTTATGATATTTTGTTTCTTAGTTAATTTTATGATATTTTCTCGGTTAATTTTATGATATTTTGTTTCCTGGTTAATTTTATGATATTTTGTTTCCTGGTTAATTTTATGATATTTTTTCGGTTAATTTTATGATATTTTGTTTCTTAGTTAATTTTATGATATTTTGTTTCCTGGTTAATTTTATGATATTTTGTTTCTTAGTTAATTTTATGATATTTTGTTTCTTAGTTAATTTTGTGATATTTTCTCGGTTAATTTTATGATATTTTGTTTCCTGGTTAATTTTATGATATTTTGTTTCCTGGTTAATTTTATGATATTTTGTTTCTTAGTTAATTTTATGATATTTTGTTTCTTAGTTAATTTTATGATATTTTGTTTCTTAGTTAATTTTGTGATCTTTTCCTGATATTTATTCAAATATTGGATTAATTAGCATCATATTCTCCTATAAAATATAATAGATATATCGACAGTATCACAACGAATGTAGAAATATTTAACTGTATAGAAAGAAACTTGTAGTGAGAATGGTAGGTTTATTGATAATTAATTAAGAAAAAGGACACCAATTTTCTACTTTATTCAGGCTGGAGATTTTATGGGTTCTATTAACTATTTTTTAAGGTGAAGTTTATGAAAAATATAAGTTACGCATTGTAAATATAAATAGGCAAATGGTTTTTGATAGTTGTTTCCAATAATTTTTATATGCATTCCAATATATAGTATCTATTTAATTCAAAGTATATACCTAATTCTAGTCATTGAATATTTTGAAAAATATATAAAAATATATATATGAATTCTTAAATTGATTATAGTTTTAAATAAATCGAATTGTGTTTTATTTTTCAACATGAAGATAATTTTTTTTAAATGCTGAAAAGAGAGCAAGTTATGGTTGGGCTATAGAAGAGATTTCACTAAATTATTTATGGCCCCACCATAACTTTTCATATGAAATTTAGGCGAAAAGTTACGATGGCCATAGAAGATTAAGAGAGGCCGCTATTTAATTTACTATGGCTTTTAATCTGTAATCCGCTGCAGTGAAACTCCTGAGGTATTGGTTCCTTCCTAACTCAGAGCCACTTCATATCTCGGGTACACTAGATAGTTTTCTATGATTAAAATCTTAGAAATCTATGGCCATTGAGAGATAACTATGATGAAATTCTTGACGTATATCGTTTTTTATAATTTAAACATAGAAAAACTGGCTACTTCATAACTAAAGTGCATTTCATAACTTAGGTTCTTCATTACTCGAGTAATAATAACTCAGAACTACAAAACTCATTTAATAATATTTAATTGAAATACGATGATTATCGTTTACAGGCAAATGACTAGGGTGCAACAGTTATAAATATCGCCCAATTTGCCTCTGTTTGTTGATAAACAAACTCTATAATGTAAACCTGAAGAAAGTTGGGAGAGAGCAGAGAAAAGAGTCAGTAGTGAGTGGGAGTGAGGGGTGAGTAGTGACTTAGTGAGTGGGATTGGAGGTAGTGAGTGGGATTGGAGAGTAGTGAGTGTAATACATGAGTGGTGGGAAGGTTTAGAGAGTGGGATGTGCGATCAGTTTTTAATACGCATTAGAAAAATAGTTACACACTTTGGAGAATGATTTAAATAACTAAATTAAAAACACGTTATTCTTAACGGGCAAGTGCACTAGTTACAGAGTACTTTTATTTTTAACAGGCAAGTGCACTAGTAACAAATATCACGTTATCCATAACGGGCAAGTGAACTAGTTACAGGTTAATTTCTCTCTGCAATGCAATCACCTGGTGTAGCCCCAAGTGATGTGGACGGGGACAGGAAAGGTCTCCTAGCCATTGGATCTCAGGACAAGAGTCTAAAAGGCAGACTCTCAGGCATATGGCAGGTGATAATTAGCCATACCTACTTCCAGAAAGGCACTCGGTACTTCCTACTTACCATGGCTACTATCATGTACACGGCGGGGGGAGCCAAGGTACCCATTTTGAAAATAAATTTATAAAATGTAGGGTATTTTCTCTTTTGTTCTCTTTTTTTAAGGGTCGTACAGGATTTGCTATCAAAATTAATTTAATCATAAATTTGTAAAGGGCAGGCTGTTTCATTTTCGTTAGTGCCCAGTTTCCGATTACTGTGACTGTCTGGCAATTGAGAGGATACTCTAGTTTGAAATGTTGTAAACTTTAAGTCATAAAATATAAAATAATAAGAAATGAAAGGAAAATAAAGTTTTTAAGTAATCTAAAATCTTCAATTTTTTTAAATCTCTAATAATATCGTTAGAACTACTGTATGCCTCTTAATCTTCTATGGCCCCACCATAACTTTCTCTCTCTCTATTTAGATTCAGTAAAACTGCTGTATATTGAATGTAGGGTCCTGAGTAAGAGAACTACCTCGTATAGTGAACAAAACTTCTTTAGTTTGCCATAAAATGGCGATAAGTTTTCTTAAACTAATGGCCACTATGGCAGACTAAAGAAATGTTGTTCACTATTCAAGGTAGTTCCTTACTCAGGTCTCTACTTTCACTGTACAGGGTGACCCACAAAAAAGTGTACCCAAGTTTGAATTAATATGAATATCGTATGGTAGAATGGATACATGAAAAAAAATCTTATTTTTAAATTAACTTCAATTCATTTTTAAAATTACTTATAAATACGATATTTATATTAATTCTAAGTTAGGTACACTTTTTGTGGGTCACCCTGTATATATGGAAGGAAGAGATGCATAGAAAACTAAACATACATTTTAAAGTAATAAATAGGAAGTGATAAATAGGAATGTATAGGAAATCACTACAGAAGAGTTCTACTGAATAAACAAACTCTACCTACACAGGTGTTTCAGCTCATAGAGCAGTCGCCAGCTGCTGAGACTATAGAACCAGAGGCCATGGCTCTGATGGCTACAAGAAGGGAGT